>BQNB010020890.1:0-64927 GCA_026074375.1 Tanacetum coccineum | reverse complement strand
TTATAAGGCTAAAATAATTTGCCATGAGAAGGAAGCGAGGATACCACTACCGGATAGCAAGGTGCTTAGAGTATTAGGAGAGAGACCGGAAGAGAAAGCGAGACTCTTGATGAGTGCTAAGGGTAGTGAAAAGAAACAAGAAGAGATTGTTGTGGTTAGAGATTTTCCTGAGGTATTCCCGGATGATCTATCTGGATTACCGCCTATTCGGGAAATTGAGTTCCGGATTGAGTTAACCCCTGGAGCAAAGTCTCCCTATCGTTTGGCACCTTATGAATTGGAGGAGTTGTCAAGGCAACTCAAGGAACTCCAAGACAAAGTTTTATTCGACCAAGTTTGTCGCCTTGGGGAGCACCGGTGCTGTTTGTTAAGAAAAAGGATGGTACTTTTAGGATGTGCATTGATTATAAAGAGTTGAACAAGTTGACTGTTAAGAATCGTTATCCACTTCCTAGAATTGATGATCTATTTGATCAACTGCAAGGATCGCAGTTTTTCTCAAAGATAGATCTTAGGTCTGGATACCATCAGCTGAGAGTGCATGAGGATGACATTTCAAAGACTGCGTTTAGAACTCGTTATGGACACTTTGAGTTCACTGTAATGCCCTTTGGTCTGACTAACGCACCAGCAGTATTTATGGATTTGATGAATAGAGTTTGTAGGCCTTATCTTGATAAATTTGTGATAGTGTTTATATACGATATCTTAATCTACTCTAAAACTCGAGAGGAGCATGTAGAACACTTAAGGTTACTCTTAGGACTGCTCAAAAAGGATAAACTGTATGCTAAGTTTTCTAAGTGTGAATTCTGGCTAAGAGAAGTGCAGTTTCTTGGGCATGTGATAAATGGTGATGGGATTCATGTAGACCCTAGTAAGATTGAAGCTGTTAAAAATTAGAAAGCCCCTAGAACTCTGACTGAGGTTTGTTCGTTCTTAGGATTGGTTGGATATTACCATAGGTTCATTGAGAACTTTTCTAAGATAGCTAAGTCTCTTACTATCTTGACTCAGAAGTGTAAGACTTTTGATTGGGGTGAGGAACAGGAATTGGCATTTCAAACCTTGAAGGATAAGTTATGTAATGCGCCTGTTCTAGCTCTCCTCGATGGACCGGAAGACTTTGTAGTATATTGTGATGCGTCCGGGATAGGACTAGGCTGTGAGTTAATGCAAAGAGATAAGGTGATAGCCTATGCGTCTAGGCAGTTGAAAATTCATGAGAAGAATTATACTACCCATGATTTAGAGATGGGTGCGGTTGGGTTTTCACTTAAGATCTGAAGACATTATATGTATGGGACTAAGAGTGTCATCTATACGGATCATAAGAGTCTTCAGCATATCTTTAGTCAGAGAGAGTTGAATATGTGACAGCGTCGCTGGATAGAGTTGTTTAGTGATTATGACTGTGAAATTCGCTACCATCCTGATAAGGCAAATGTGGTGGCTGATGCCCTAAGTAGGAAAGAAAGAGTAAAGCCTAAGAGAGTTAGAGCTATGAATATGATCCTTCAGTCGAGTATCAAGGATAGGATACTAGCGGCTCAGAAGGAGGCTATGGATGAATTTACAGGATTACAGAAAGGTTTAGATGAGATGTTAGAACAGAGAAGTGATGGAACTTTGTACTACCTGGATCGAATCTGGGTACCTTTGAAGGGTGAGGTGAGAACCCTGATAATGGATGAAGCCCATAAGTCGAAGTACTCTGTACACCCAGGTGATGATAAGATGTATTATGATTTGTGAGATAGGTATTGGTGGCCTGGAATGAAAAAGAATATAGCTGAGTATGTTAGTAAGTGTTTAACTTGCCTGAAGGTTAAAGCTGAGCATCAAAGGCCATCTGGCTTGCTCCAGCAACCTGAGATTCCCATATGAAAATGAGAAGGGATAGCTATGGATTTTGTGACTAAGTTGCCTAGGACTAGCAGTGGGCATGACACAATCTGGGTCATTGTGGACCGATTAACTAAGTCTGCTCCTTTTATACCTATGCGTGAGGATTATAAGATGGAATGGTTGGCTAGATTGTATTTGAATGAGATAGTTGCTAGACATGGTGTGTCGATCTCGATTATATCGGATCGTGATAGTCGTTTCACATCAAGGTTTTGGCAGTCAATGCAAGAGGCATTAAGAACCTGTTTAGACATGAGTACGGCTCTCACCTGACTGATGGTCAGATGTGAGCGTTAACTATTCAGACTTGAAAGACATGCTTAGACGCGTGAGTCTTAGACTTTCAGGGGGACTTCGGAGGAAGTTAGGAGTTCATCTTCCGTTGGTTAAGTTTTCGTATAACAATAGTTATCATTCTAGTGTGAGACGTGCTCCATTTGAGGCATTGTATGGTAGAAAGTGTCGTTTGCCAATTATGTGGGCTGAGGTTAGAGAAGGTCAGTTGATAGGACCTGAGTTAGTGCAAGAGACTACTGAGAAGATCTTGTAGATTAAGGATAGATTTGAGGCTGCGCGTGATCGTCAGAAAAGTTATGCTAATAAGAGGAGGAAGCCTCTAGAGTTTAGCGTAGGTGACTATGTCTTGCTCAAAGTGTCACCTTGGAAAGGTGTGGTACGCTTTGGGAAGAAAGGGAAGTTAGCACCTAGATTTGTTGGACCTTTTGAGATTATTAAAAAGGTAGGCCCTGTGGCTTATCGGTAGGATTTACCTGAGGAATTGGATGTTTTTCATGATACGTTCCACATGACGAACCTTAAGAATTGTTTGGCTGATCCAACACTGCAAGTACCTTTGAATTAGATTCGAGTTGATGCTAAGTTGAATTTTGTAGAAGAACCTGTGGAAATTTAGGAAAGGGAGTTTAAGAAGTTGAAAAAGCGTTTGTAGGTTTGACACATCATCAAGGTTCGATGGAATTCAAAACGGGCCCTGAATTCAAGTTGGGGAAACGTTGAAGATCAGATGAATTGATGTACCCAAATTTGTTTAGTGATGTTAGTTGGTTGAATTTCGGGGGGATGAAATTCTTTTAAAGGGGGGGTAGAATGTAACCTTTTCCCTTTTTGTGTTCTGAATATTTCATTTATAGTCCTTTGACTATTTGACTTTTGTCAGTTTATTCAGATTTTGTACCGTGTTGACGGTGGAGATTTTTATGAGAATTGTGGTGATTTTATGAGTATTGTGATGAATTGTGGTTTATTGTGATTAATAATCCCTTTTGGAAGGTATTATTGTGTTATTTGTATTCTGGGTGGTTTGACCCAAGAATTTGTGAGAAATGCCAAAAAACAAGTCTGACACGTCTGTTAATGTCCAAATGAGTTTTGAAGGGTGTGAAGTGAAAATATGTCATGTGAATACTCTAGGTTAATGGAAAAGTATTTTTAAAGTGAATAAAAATGCTAATTAACTTTGGGGTAAATTTTACGGTTGAGTTTTACGAGTATTTAAGTGATCCCGACACGAAAAGAAAGTCCCGAGACCCCCTTGGATACCAAATTCGGTTCTAGTCCCATAGGGTCAAGGCATGATTTTAGCTATAGTGTCCATGGTTAGTACACTTTAAAATATCCTTATCCTCATTTTTAACACATAGTTCATTTTCAAAAAAAAATCTACTCTCTTTCTCTCTTTGTGGGTTCGTTAAGTGCATATACACACACTGATTTTATTTTTTGAAATTTTGATCAGGAAAACATGAAGACCATATATATTTTGGGGTTGATTCTTTGTGTTTGGGTATCATTTAAAACAAGTTGTGGTTTATCTCATTCGTCTGTCGAAATCTACAAATTTGATAGACCTTTCTTGTAAGTTTTTAAATTTATTTTTTTCGTTTGTCATTTTGGATTTTTTTTGATGCATTGATGTTAGTTGTACAAATTGATATTTATGAAAATCGATTTTTGAAAAGCCGAAAACGGATAATATAGGGGTGTTTGGTTCTTGGATGTAAAAAGGAAAATAAGGGGTTTTGTAGTTTTGATGTTGTGGTCGTGATGGTTGAATAACATATGTTGCTAGATAGCTTATTTTTTATAATAACTTGTATAGCTTATTTTGAGCTTATTTCTTGGCTTATATGGGCTTATAGGCCCACGTCATTTATTGAAATCACAAGGAAAGTGATTTTTGACTATTTTGTGTTATGACGTATGTTTGTGGACTATTTTTGAGGCTTATGGTAGTAACCAAATGCAATATGTAGCTTACTAGCTTATTTTTAAGCTTAATATATGTATTTATGAGCATATGGGCTCACAGCCCAATAAGTCCATTTAAGCCGTGGCTTAATGGGAGGGCTTATTGTGGTCCGGATTATTTTCTACTTATTAGTATATGCTTATGTATGTAAATGGACCTTGATTTTGGACTTGGATCGTATTTTGGACTCATAAATATCTTAATGGACCCTTATTGGGCCTTGAAGCCCAATAAGCGATATTTAGTCGTTATGAGAGTTTTGATGGACTTTTGAAAGTGAAAATATGTTTACCAAGTGATATTGAAAGATATTTTGGGAAAAACGTTTAGTAAACGTTAAATATTAAGATTTTTGGAATTTTTTCAAAAAGTGTCGAATTGGTAAAAAGTGTTGAAAATAAGGTTTGAAACCTTGGAAAATGTTGTAAGAGCGTACGGGTCATGTCGAAATTTCGTAAAAAGTTTATACTTAGAAATTTTCCTAAAAACATGATTTTCGATTTTAAATAATAATATATTGTTTAATTATTTTATTTAATTAATAAATTCACTAAAAGACAAAAAATATATTTTTTCTCGAAACTTCTCGGATATGTTTATTATGAGAAAACATTTCATTTTCAACCGTATTATGATTATTTTGGAGTGACTAGGGTTACCGAATGAACTTGTCGAGATATATTTATAACTATTAATTATAAATATTTATTTATATTACTTATCTATTTTTCTTAAATAGTATAAGTATGTACCGTTGAGATATCGAATTGATATGATTGTTAGGATAAGACGTCAACCATCACACCACTAAAATCGTTTTGGGTAATTATACAACGCGTCTAAACTCTATGCATCAAACGTGAAGATTGTTTTGGAAATTGGTGATTAAATTGGGACATTAACTGGACTAGGTCGTGTGCGGGCGTCGTTGCATTTGCTGTGTGATTGAGATTTGGTTGCTAAAGACTTGCTTGAGGTGAGTTCTCGTAGCCCTACTTTTTACTGTTTTTTCGTTGGGGGAAAATGATACTCAAATATGTTTTGAAATGTTTTGAATTGATCTTTGCGAAATGTGATTTTGTTTTTGGGACAAGTATTGTGCTTATGACTGCTATGTGAATATTATGTGTTGTATGATTGTTTAGAGCGGATGGGTACGCCTACCCAGGTTTGTGTGTGGTCCTGCCCTAATTTTAGTGCTCTAGCTGGTAGACCTTTTAGGTGCGTATGTGACATATGGTTATTGTTTAGCGATGATGCTAAGGCTGTTTGCATATATTCACTGTCATATGGCATTGTTGTCCACTGTTGAAATATTGGCACAGCTTTTGGGTTTAAGGTCAAACCTACGAGCTCACCAACATTATTGTTGACGTTTACGAGTATCATTTTCAGGTGAAGTGAAAGAAGAATAGTTTGGTGATTTTGATAGCAGACTTAGAGGTATCCCGAGTGGATTTTCATGTGAAGTCTTGCTTGCTTGTTGTTTGATTCTAGTTTTTGGACGTTTTGGATTAAGTTTGGATTATGGACCCATGTGAGGGCATTTGAATAATTGTAAGAGATTATGGATTTTAGTTGCGATTTGGGACATCACTCGAGTTTGTTTGAGGTTGATGGTCTTTATAGCACTTGAAGTTTATGCAATGTAGTTTTCTCTATTTTGTATCTTGTGTTATGATTGATCATTATGTTGCATTTCCGAGTTTCCGTCATTGTCGGGGTGTGACAGCAATAATAAAGAAGAATTAACTAGACATGAATTATAACTCCTATTGTATTTGTAACTTGTGGTTTTATAATATTATAAAAACACAACATGCCATAAGGGCGGTTTTATTTTTACTTTCCAAAAACGTGTAAAACATGTGATTTTTCCATAAATACAAATACACGATAATCATATGACATTATTTATGGCTCGTGATACCACTGCAAGTGATTTTAGATATAGTAACATAATAAATTGACAAGAATTAAATAAGCACATATGGAAGCAAATCGCCATAAACAAATCCATAGAGTCATATGATCAATCGATAAATAACAACGAATGATATATCTTTCTTCTGGAGATGCATATATCAGACGGAGACAAGTAAAAGCCCTAGTCACCAAGAAACCAAATAACAAATAGTAGGTTATCTCTAAAGTAGTCCACACTACACGTCTACGGCCACCACCGGATGTTAGTCCTCCTAGTATCTCTTGAGTTAACCTTGCACAACACTTGGAATAAATCAAAGTTAAAAAAATAAAACCCTAGGTTAGGGTTAGGGTTTTAGCCGAATGAAGGGGAGAGAGGAAAGGATAAATATTTTGTGTAATTTTTGAATTAGTTAAGGGGACTTTTGGTAAGAGTGAATCGATGAGAATGGAATTACAATAGAGAATGAAATTATAGAGAAAGAGAACTCAATCAAAAAATAAATAAGTATTCCACTGTTTAGTAAGGGTAGAGAATGTAACGTTTGGATTGTCTCAAAATTGTTTTTTATTGTTTGGTGTGGACAAAGAATGACAAAACTCAATTCATTCCAGGTTAGATTATCTGTCTGAGACAAGCTTGTTGTTTTCATCTACAAACTATGTTAAGCCAAGTCGATTATGCACACTAAAAGATATTCAAATTGATAACTAAATACTATAAATAGATCACAAAGTTGTATCATCAAGTTGATCACCAAATCAAGTTTAATATCATTAAAATCAAGCTTGTGTTCCTATGATCAAAATCATTAAGTTAAGTGATATGTATCTCAATTCGTTGAGATTCACAAATAGTGGTATTGAATTATAAACTATTTATAATTAAAAAAAAGTATCAAAATGATCAACAACTCCCCAAATCGTATAGGTTCTAATTGTATGAAGAACTATAAAAAAATGATTTGTTATGATGGATTAGGATGTGAACGATACTTGAGGATGCAAAAATAACTATAATGAATTGAAGAGATAATGAATATGACAATAGGCTTATAGGGATGAAAATTATTGGATTTGCGAAAAGGGAGACTCGTTTGTTTTTAAAATGTGCATAGCATGTGCAATTGAATTTTATAACCCCTCACCCTTACCTTTTTATGTGTTGCTTCATTCACTAGATAATAAACATGGAGAAAGGCTTGCATAGAAAATCTCATTCTCTGGCTTTCTTCACTTTTTTTAAAGAATCAAAAGGGTAGAATGAGAATGGATTTATTTGAGGTTATGGTGGTCACCTGCACGGCTCAAATTACGCAATGGAAAAAACACATAATAGCCATGCGGACCAGAATCCAAGTACATGGACCTACCTATACGATGATATAACCTAAGTAACCCCGTATAAAGGGTGTTTAGAAGTTTACTTACCTGTAATCTTGCTAGCATAAACTCATTTAACTTCTTAGTGCACGGAATGCCTCTTTCTTGATCTTGATGCTCTTTATTAACTTTAAGGTTTCGGGAATGATCACTTCTTCTAGACTCCGTCATGTATCCACCAGTACTGCACAGGTAGGACTAAGGCTACGAACCTATCACAAGTTAGGCGAGTATGAAATCTGGGTAAAACAGTAATTCGAGCTTAGGGTCTGTGACAACTGCAAATTTCATAGGTTAATTTTTAACTATTAACTTGAAACATTTTACTTTGAACATATGAGTACTTGAAATAACTTATAACCGTTAAATTATCTCGCGTATTGTGAAACAACTTTGAACGTATCACGACTTTAGACTAAGTTTAGTCTACTTGTGTTTAGTGCATTTTCACCCTCATGCACATATTTTACAAGTCATTTACATACGATTTTACAAGTTTTACGTAAATCATTCAAGTATTGCATTTCATGCATGCATGCACTACACTTCACCACCTTTTCATAAATATACATATATACTTACACTTAACACTTTCGAATTTTAAAAACCTATCCCCTCTCATCTACCTAGAACTGCCCCCCCCCCCCCTCTCTTTTCTATACCTAACTCTTCTATATTAGGAAAGAAAACATCTCCCTTTGTGCATGGTTAACCAAATCTCCATAACCGTGCTAAACATCCTCCAAGGTGACAAATCCTATCACAATGTGTCTCCCTCTCCCCTTGTTTCCTTGACAAGCCATACCTTCCCCCATGCACACTTTATGTCACAATTTTGGTTAACAAAACACTATTAAGCTTAAAAGACACTTTAGGACCATACCATTCCATTTTCTTATAAAAGGAAGCATACCTACTTCACCTCATTCACCACAATTCAAACTCATACCACTCTCTTCCTCTCTTATTATTTTTGGCAGCCAAGAGTACCAAGAACAAGGGTGAATCAAGTTTTGGGTTGAGAGTTTACAAGAGTTAGGGTTTGGTTACTTAAAACTAGGGTTTTCTAGTTGGTTTTGGGTAAGTAGTGCACAGTTTGGTTCTCAAATCTTCACCACCTCATTGTAAGCATCTCATAATATTTATTTTCATTCATTATAATCAGGTCATACTTGGTTTCATATCACCACTATATACTTGTTGTGTAAAAACTTAAAATAAACTTGTTTGTTGAAAACCTAATTCTTGCAGATTTTTGTGTCGACTTGAGAGCTCATTTTAACAACTTTAAAGAACACTTATGGCCTAATTTTTGGCACCACGTCTTATTAGTATGTCTTATGAATTTCCATTATGAATTTTATGAATTTAGGAAATTTATTAGTATTTTAAACATTGTGCAAGACAAAGTGTCCAGATTTGCACAGTGAACATGATACGAATCTTTGAGCACCTTAAGAGTAGTTTGGGAAGCTGAGCATTTTAAACTTTTTGTAGCTAAGACCTATAATTAAACTCAGAGACTCGAATCAACTAAAGAGGTTAATTATTGAAGGAGTTATGACTAAAACAAGTTGGGTAAAACTTTTGGGAAATTCTCAGATTTGATATTCGTGTGTTGTTTAGCACTTTTGGACCCTTTAAACTTTGATTCATAATGTAAGGCTTACATGTTTAGAAAAACAACTCAAAAACCATCAATCTATGCTTTGTAATGGACTTATTTCAGTAAAAATGAATGAGTTATGATCCTGAGAAGTCAGATGTAAATTTGTCCACAAAAAACTACTTTGATTTTCAAAGTTTAATTACTTAGTAAACTTGATTTAAATCACATTTTGGAACTTGGTAAACCTTAGACACAAGTATATAAGGGTGATAAAAAGTTTATAAAACTCATATGCATATAGTTCACTTCATATTGTTAACCTAAAGCGCCTTATTATTAAATTAGGTTGCAGTTAGGATACTTTGTCACTTTTGAACTCGCACTACTACCTAATCACCTACTTTGCTTAAGGTAAGTTTCATAGCCCTACTTTTTACTTGTTTTGAAATACTTGGGGTGAGAATACATTGCTTGCTTTTACTTACGGACATAAGTACTTAAAACTTCTACGAAATGCCTAATTATCCCTATTACCATGATGTCCTCACTATCATGAACCGTTAATTACTTAGTGTAAGCGTGAATACTGTGAGTAGATCTATCAGGGTTGACAACCCCCATCCGGGTAGAAAACAATTAGCTTCCATGTCAAATAGGCGCATTTCATTTAAGTTACTTTAGGTGTATGGCAATGCATCTATTAGGGCAAACTTGTAACAAATATAACTTAGGTTAAGGCTTCGGTGTCATGAGCTTAGTGCAATAGTAATACTTTTTGTGTGATATTGTATGTGTTATAATAGTCACACACGCTCGAAAATCTTGTGGTCTACACTTATACTGATTTAAACCTTTGATATCACCAACTTTATGTTGATGTTTTAGCATGTATTTTCTCAGGTCCATAAACTTGCAAACATCATGGCTAGCATCATGGAGTGTCATATTTTAGAGTCACCCATCGTGGTTGCATCACATGGAGATTTCCTGCATAAACTTCATTCATTTGATTACCTTTCAAACATTATTTCTATTATATGTTGAAACTTTGAAGTGTATTTTGTAAAAACTTGTTTTATTCAAATGTAGCAAATGAATGCCTTTTAAAAATGACTTATTTAGATGTCATTCTTTATATTCTTGTATGTCTTGTGCTATGAAGTCATGCCCTCGGTTACCTTTCCCTTGTGATATTTTGGGGGTGTGACAGGGTCGAATAGGGTGCGATTAGGTTTTGGGAAAACCTAATCTGCTTATAGATTCGATTGAACTAGGGGTTGGGAAACCCGAGGGTTTATTTTGAGTAAGGGTAGTCGACTATGTATCGACTTAGGGTTATTGACCGAAAGGGTCCATCCGCTATAGTTGTTGTCATTCGATTGAACAAAGAGAGAATAGGGAGGGAGAAATTTAGGGTTATAGGATATTTTGAGAGATGTGTTAAATACCCTCATTATGCCTTGGTATTTATAGGCTAATGAGGAGGTTACATTCCTTGTAGAACAAGGAATGGAGTTTGACAAAAAAAAGTCAAACTCCTCACCTCCCTTGGGGAGTTTTAGCCGAACGACACCCAACACCCCTCAGGGTTGTTGTTTGATCTTTTGGCATTTTACACCCTCTAATATTTATCCCAGATAAATACTAGGCTTGATGTAATTACTCTTTTACCTTCAAATGAAAATAACATCGTATTTTTATTTGCTCTTTTATCTCTTATCGTTTCATAACTCGTTTATCATTTCTGCTTGTATTGTCTCATTTAGTGTGCACTGGTGTGACCCTTCGGCATTTCTGTGAAGGGTAGTGGTGAAAGCCATTATTTGATTGCACATTATCCTTTCAGACTTCCACTTGTGCAAACTGATAATTCCTTGTTGTCGTTTTATTACTTCACCGTATCAAGAGGTCTCGAGCAAGAAATTGAAGTATATAACTCACAAAAACCGATTCAATACCCAGATCAATGATTCTCGAACTTAGTGATTCTGGACTAAGTTCAGGCATATGACAATATCCCTTTGCACTTTGTGATATTTTGAAAGTATTTGACATAGATGTATATTATGCATACTTTCTTCCTATCTTGTCTTTAACATGGTTTAATTTGTACTCCCTTAGTGTCATTGGCACTTTAGTTGCATGTCCATGTTTTACACAAATCTACTACATACAAAGGGCCCAGGATAAATATCCTTCTCTATTCTATTTCAACTTAGAGTTGCAAATTGCCATCTTGGCCAATAAGCCAAATCTCCTTACCTCCTACTGAATCTGATGTTAGCACACGACGTTATGCATTCATGCAGTAACCGAAACTAAGTCTAGACTCACTGAGAAACAAAGCCAAATAACCTACATCCTCAGGTCATTGGGATAATTCGATACAATACTAGAACTCCAATAACATTGATCCATGTAGACGCTTCTCGATCACGGTCACGTCCAACATTTGTACGCTATAAATGCATGTAAGACTCAACATGTCATTCGCATAATGTTTCTTGCCTTACAATAACTGTCACCATTATCTTGGTATCCCTCTATGATAATCAGTTAAGGACCCTCTTTTAGAATGACATTGTCTTTCATTCATGGATTTTAAATACGCTAACTAGGATCTCATGGTAACGTATCGTTCGATTTTCATAAGTCTTGGACATTACTTCTAATCCCGCGTTGATTGATTAAGCTCGTACCAGGAAGTGGTGGGAGTCAACCATCACTGTACTTATGACTTCATGACGGTTCTTAATTCTGGAACAACCACTGAGCCTCACTTATGCCTCATGTGTATACTTATATTTTCTAACTGTGAATGAATATAAGAAACTATTGGTTCTGTCGATTTAGTCTTACTGTATGTAGACTTAGCTAAATCGTGACTCACTTAGCTTAGCATTCAACGATGCACTTCATTCTATACTTCCAACATAATGGAATTCGATGTACAAATATGAACATGTGACTCCTTATTACTGATTCTCCTAACTTTATGAGAATATTAGTACAAGCCTCATTAATCATGATGTAGTTGCGCGTTCCCTGATTTGAGACTTTTATATCCAAATCTTTTAAGTCACATGGCTTTAATATTTGTCTACAACTATAAGATCAACACGCCAGATTGTGTTAAACTATTTTGCTCTTTTTAGGGCAAAAGTATGTTTATTTAGTGATCTTGTCATCCTCTTACTAAAATTCACAATACTTAGGAATTCCCTTATTGATCTTCAGGATCCATAATTCATGTCTTTGCATTGTACTCTTTAGTTAAACAATAAAAAATTAACTTTCCTATGATCTTGCTTTCGTTGCATGACTCCGAGAATCATACTCCTCATAAGGCTTAAGCACATTAATTTTGATGTTGGTTTAACAAGTGTTAACCTTAGTTAAATGTTCCCATGTAAAGCACCTCTTTGCTTTACTTGAACATTCCAAAGCAGCATTGAGATTTCACTCATGATCTACAAACACATAGCCTTCTGAGTTTGACTTATAGATCATGAGCTTTATTGAATGTCTAGATTTCTGGAAATACTATAACTGAAGTATTCCTCATTTATAAGAAATCTCGCTCACTGTATTAGAGTGGAGGTCTCCATGATTCATCAGGACTCGAGAAATTTAAGGCTTTAAGTTTCGAGTACTGGGATCTATTATATTTATTAGATCTGGTAGAAATGTTCTTCGTCTTGTTTTCCACTTTGAACTTCCATCGTAGATGGATTGCATCAATGTTATTCGCTTAAAAGTTTTCTTAAACTTTTCTTTTACTTCACCAGTTCTATTTTAAGAACCCATAAAGTATGATCACCATTTGATCCGACTAGATAGACTGTTGGACATTTGCAGAACCTTATTTTGGATAAGTACTAAGTTTAAAGAAACTTAAATTGTTAGCAGGTGAAAACGCTCAAATTATACATATTTTTATATGGGTTATCTATGCTTTTATATATCTATTTTGGTTAATTATAAGAACTTTTGATACTTAATCGACTATATTTGATATTGTAGGTTCATGGTGGAAGAATACGTGAAGATATAAAACTTAAACAAAGAAAATAATTCAAAGAGCTGAAAATGTACCAAGTACGCCGTACTTGTAATTAAGTGCACCGCACTTTTCACCATCAGCAAAGTACGCCGCATTTTTTATAAAGTGCGCCGCACTTCAACCCAGCATTAATAATTTTGGAACCGACATAGTGGAAGTACGCCGCACTTTTAAATAAATGCGCCGCACTTTTCCCTCGACCAACCTATAAATAAAGGAGGATTTCACCATTTCTGACACACACTTCCACAACAACTCTCTCATCATTCCACACCATCTAATCATGAATTTCAAGAGTAGTGACAGTACTTAAGGGTTCGGGACGATAGGAATTGATAGCTTGGGTTTTAATATAGTTTTCATATGGGAAAACTAAGCGTTGAATCGTTGAACTTGTAATCATTTGGTATAATTTCTTCAACTTTTTTAATATGAGGTTTTCTGGAATTTATATGTTTGTTATGATCTTCATCTTTGTGATTATGGAGTAGTCATTTTGTGTTTTTATTCGGCGATATGTGATCTTTGATATGGAGCGTTTGAATATATGTTTATTAAATTGGTAAAACATATTTTATATAAGAATATAGGCCCAAAGGGTTCTTTTATATATGGGTTTAATCATTCACTTATTATATTGGTTATAATAACTTATAAAGGCTGAAAGGATTTGTTGTTATTAATCGATATAATCACTAGTTACACTTAAAGGCCAAAATGATTTGTGACTTGTGATATCTTTATTCTCTAAACTTGTAAACACTATCTTAAACACTTCTATATCACAGTGATCATTGCCTAAACAAACATACTTTAATCATTTGCTTGAATTATCCTTTTAATTGCTTTCTTTATAATATTCAATATATGCACGTTTATGGTTAATTTGATAAGTGACAATCATTTTAGCCTTAGCATCTTTACTATAAACTGAGAAAACTACAATTGTCTTGGGACGACCTGGACTTACCTAAGCTATACTATACAGAAGATATACTTGCCCGTGTTGTTGTTTTAGTAAAAATCGGTATATCTAGTATTATAAATTTAAAGCTTTCAAAACACACATCAAGTTTTTGGCGTCGTTGCGGGGGAATTGTTTAAGTTGTTAGCAGTTTGTTTGCTTGATTTTGGTGTTATTTGTTTCCTTTAACGTGTTTAATTGCCTGAATTTTGCTTTCTGTGTCTGCAAGTACGTTGCACTTCTGTTGAAGTGCGGCGCACTTTCCTTGTTTCATTTGAAAATTTAGCCTCGTTAACTCGTAGTATGCCGGTTTTAACCTAAAAACCGCTGCACTTTGTTCTATGATTGTTTTAGTTATTTCAAAAACCCCCCGATCTGGTAGTGTTAGGTTTTATAATCATCTGATGTATAACTTGTTATAATTTTATTTATTTTATCATCATTTTCGAAAAAAAAAGACTAAATTTTTACTTTTGTTTTTGTTTTGATTATTGTTATTTGCATCTATTGATTGTATTTTCCTTTTATCATTCCTGCTTATTTAGTTTTATATGCTTATTCGTTATAACCTAAAATATTAAAAAAACAAAAAAATATAAAATTCCAGAAAAACCAGCGCACTTTTCCTAAGTACGTCGGGTTCACACTCAAACCCAGAAAAACCGGCGCACTTTTCCTAAAGTACGTCGTACTTATCTATCTAAAAAAATATTTTTTTTATCTATTTATCCTTATTTTCTATATATACTAAAAACTAAAATATATCTAAAATATAAAAATATAAAAAAATATAAAAAGGTAAAATTATAAATATATAGATGAAATTTATTTACTATATTTTTAAGACTATCCTACTAGCCTTAAATATATATAATATAAAATGTATTTTTGTAAAATGCTTAAGGTATGTATAAACCCACAATCCTGGGGAAAACAACTCATAAGTCTAATATATAAATTAAATGAAAAATTAATAACAAGGACTTGTAAACTTAAAATGATCCAAAGAATCCATTATCATCAAACACACTCAATCTTCAACCAAATCCTTTTGTTAATGAAATTTGTCGTCATAAATATCATGAGAGGATTATCGAACCACAAACCAAATTTTACCGCTACAAGAATAATAATCTCGATCCTGATTGACTCAACCATGGGAAGTGCTAAGACTGTAGCGCCTACTTCTAAATTAATGCCATTGTTTAAACCCAGATGTTGATGACAACTTTGTTATCAATAGTACCCACTTGAAAATGATTCGGGAAAATAAATTCGATGGTTATGTATGGGCCGATCAGTATGACCACATCTGTGAATTCCTCGCAATCTACGACATGTCTAAATATGGTGAAACTCAAAGCGAAATTGTCAAGCTTTTAATATTTTCCTTTTCCTTGTGCGATGAAGCTAAAACCTGGTTTTACGAACTTAATGAAGAGTCTATAACAAACGTTCGGGAACAAAAGATAAGAGATTTTATAAACGATTCTTTCCCCTTCGTTATATAACAGCCTTTTACGTGAATAAAATCAGGAGTTTCTTCAAAAACGAATGTGAAAGTCTAACTGAAGCTTGAGGGTAACGACTCGAGAAACATGCTTCGGAAAGTGCCATGATTACGGTCTGGCAAAGGAGATATTATGGCAAATATTTTATCAGGGTCTGAGAAAACCCAACTCAAGAAATTCCTTACGTAACTACTGGAGGAAATTTCCTCTACAAAACTCCGAATCAAGCTTTTCAATTCCTTGATGACAAAGTCCTTTTCGAACTTGATTAGTCTACGAAATCTCAAAACAAACATCATCAAAAATTTGTTACTTTCGCCGATGGAAGTGACAATAATAATGATAATTCTTAATTAATGGAAAATTTGAAAGCTTTAACTATAAAAATAGATTCTCACTTTACAAGCTTAAAAGAAGAAATGCAAGATATGCGTGATAAATATTATGACCTTAAAGATAAAACACGGTCCTTTATAAACAACTTGTGAACGAGATGACACGCTGATATGTGAACGTTATGAAGTAAATTCCATCCAATATGGAGGTTTTCAAAACCAAGATTCTCAGAATTCGTATTCTCACCAATCCCATCATGATCCTAATGATTCTAAGAATCGCTCACATAATTAAAACCCATGATGTAAAAAATGATCTGGATTTATCAAAACTGTATCCGTGCATTGAGAACTGTTCATGATAAACTTTTTGACAGAGACGCTGGTAAAGCCACTGGTGTTTTACCCAACAAAAAGTCTAAAATCATCAACTAAGAACCTCAATCTAAAACTGATCTCGAAAAATCAATCACTAAATTCTGGAATGGTTCAAAAGTGTTTTCAAATATGTTTGTCTAAGAACAATGTTAAACGATATAATTATAAGATGAAACAAACGAAAACAATTATCAAATTAAACTATATTTAAAAACATTGGATAAGAAAAGATAGATGAGGTGGGAGAAAGTCACAAAATGTCTTTCAAACAAACCAATAGGCTCTACTAAACCACACCTCCTCCTCAAGCTCAAATCGAGCACGATGAATGCCGTATTCACCGAGTGAGAGTGGAAAGTTCAATGACCTCCGGAAATTCAAAAAAATCCACTCCCCTATCATCGTTGACAATAAAATTAAAAAAAGATAAACCTATTAAAGACATCGAAAAGGTCTAATTTATGGTCAAATAAAAAGAATATCCATTCCGTGAGTAAATACCAAAAATACCATACCCTCAACGTTTAAAAGTGGATCATTCCCACTTGAACCGTGTTGTCAAGGAATCCTAAATCGAGTTGAGTATAACAATAGTAATAATAGTAGTAATAGTAAATAGTAATAATAAACCTATAAAAACTAAAATAAATATAAAAAACAAAAAACTTTGTAGTTTTTAAGTATGTCACGCATTCAGCCGGTGTGTTCGTACCTGACTACTGTATCCAAAAATAAATTTAATGAACATTGTAGGTGTGTTAGCTGGAAACCCTCACGAGACTATAACTCGTCCACTCGGGACACCGAGGGATTTAAAGGCTTGTTGCATACTCTAAATGCATGGTGTTGCCTACAAAAGTGCGTTTTTGTATTTTACGGTTTTTGTAGTTTTGTTTGTTTTGCAGATTAATAAAACAGGTGAAGCTTGGATTGGTGGTTAAAATTTTACACTAGGGGACATATATATTCGGATCGGTATGTTATATGTGGTTGAATTCACATGCTTGGCGTTTTGTGCCATATCTTTTAGAATTCAACCGAGCACTTATGAGCCTCGGGAAGTTTCGTTTATCTTATACTTATTTTTCCCATTTTCCTACCTTTAAGTTATTTTCTACTGCACATTTTTTAACTAAGTGTGGGGGGAAATGAATTAGAAAATTAGACTCATTATTAATTTTTAAACTTTTGTTCGCCCTTGGTAATCTAAAAATCTAATCTTGTTTTTAATTTCTTTTGCCACTTAGGTTAATATATTAAAATAAAACATAGTTAATAAGTAAAGTTTTGAAACCAGAGATGTTTTGTCCCGATGATAGAAAAGATCCACTCGGGATTCGATTAATTACTTGCGCATTTATAACCATTCCAGTAAATATGTGAGGATTTTGAGCCTGTATATAGCATACATATTTTATGCTTGATTCTTTTGATTATGAGTGTGCCGGTGATTTATTGATTCTAGAACTTGTGTGACCAATCATTACGAGACCGTAGTGAGATCATGTTCGTGTATTATATGTATTTTTAAGTGATAAAGAGGCAACTTAGGATTTAAACCAAATTAGCCCATCCATTTAACACATTATTTATTCTTTTAGCTAATTACACTGATTAGCTAACCACCCAAATAAAACTCTTATGTTAGCACTCATATTTAGTGCCAGATACCCCTAGTTTAACTCGCTGAGCCATTCTATTCATTTTTATCATCTACTAAAATAAAAAATACAAAAATATATAACCTTTAGCCTAGCCTTACCACTTATCGAAAGTCCCAATGGTGGGTTGCTAGTTACTTGGTATGATTGGTGATTTTTGCTTATAGTTTGTTCGCACTTTGTTATAAGTGTTGTGCCATATCAACGAAGATGAAGAGTGCATGCTTAGTGTTTTGTATTTTTTTATGGTGTATTCTTATCACAAGTATGAGGAAATTGTTAGTTGAATAAAAAAATAAAAAAAAGGAAAAAAGAGTAAAAATGTATGAATAAGAGTTGGATTATTGTTGGCATTTGCGACGTATTGATATATTATGATATGTGCCGGATATATTGATGAGAGGTTTGATTATCTCTCAGGTTTGTGATATGTCGTAACTAGCAACATGGGTTTCTAGGACTTGTCGACATGTATATTATATAATCAATTCCAGTATATAATTCCCATGCCTTATCCACACCCTTGTAATCTCTTAGCCTAACGTTAAAACCCAAATAAAAGTCCTCTTTTGATATTATACCTGGTACTTACGCCATGTCAGTGCAGTTTTGTTTCTTGTATAAGCCTATGGTATGAAATAAATCATGTCTGAGCAATTGAGGGTGATTTCCCTTTTACCCTCTATTACATCATATACGAAGTGTTGACGTGAATTATATTTTTCATTAATCGTGAGGTGTTAGTCATGTGATTCAGTTTGAGATCAATGGGTATTGTCAAAATCTCTTCTTTTTTTTGTTTTCGCATATTAACTATTTCCAAAAATATTTTTCATAATTCTATTTTGTTTTGAAAGCTTACTTCTTTCTTTATTTTGCTTGAGACAAGCAAACCCTTATGGTGGGGGGAGAGGTGTTGCGCCTTTTACGTTATTAATGTAAAAACCAAAAATATTTTTAATTTTTTAAAATTTTTAAATTTTCCTTTATTTTAGTCACATAAGGACCTTATTCTAAATTTCTTTTCTTTTTATTAGATATGCTGAGGGCAGCAAAGTTTAAGTATGGGGGATTTGATAACGCTCAAATTTATACTATTTCTATATGCGTTATTGTGATTATATATATTATATATATTATATATATATATCTATATATATATTTATATATATTATATTTATATGATATTATATTATATATATATATAGATATAATATTTATTATAGGTCTTTAACTATATGAAACTTTCGGTTACTTTAATTAGACTCGTCGCACTTCAGCCCAGCATTAATAATTTTGGAACCGACATAGTGGAAGTACGCCGCACTTTTAAATAAATGCGCCGCACTTTTCCCTCAACCAACCTATAAATAAAGGAGGATTTCACCATTTCTGACACACACTTCCACAACAACTCTCTCATCATTCCACACCATCTAATCATGAATTTCAAGAGTAGTGACAGTACTTAAGGGTTCGGGATGATAGGAATTGATAGCTTAGGTTTTAATATAGTTTTCATATGGGAAAACTAAGCGTTGAATCGTTGAACTTGTAATCATTTGGTATAATTTCTTTAACTTTTTTAATATGAGGTTTTCTAGAATTTATATGTTTGTTATGATCTTCATCTTTGTGATCATGGAGTAGTCATTTTGTGTTTGTTTGGGCGATATGTGATCTTTGATATGGAGCGTTTGGATATATGTTTATTAAATTGGTAAAACATATTTTATATAAGAATATAGGCCCAAAGGGTTCATGGGTTTAATCATTCACTTATTATATTGGTTATAATAACTTATAAAGGCTGAAAGAATTTGTTGTTATTAATCGATATAATCACTAGTTACACTTAAAGGCCAAAATGATTTGTGACTTGTGATATATTTATTCTCTAAACTTGTAAACACTATCTTAAACACTTCTATATCATAGTGATCATTGCCTAAACAAACATACTTTAATCATTTGCTTGAATCATCCTTTTAATTGCTTTCTTTATAATATTCAATATATGCACGTTTATGGTTAATTTGATAAGTGACAATCATTTTAGCCTTAGCATCTTTACTATAAACTGAGAAAACTACAATTGTCTTGGGACGACCTGGACTTACCTAAGCTATACTATTCACGAAAGGGTATACTTGCCCGTGTTGTGTTTTTAGTAAAAATCGGTATTTCTAGTATTATAAATTTAAAGCTTGCAAAACACACATCAAGTTTTTGGCGGATTTGTTGTTATTTTTTTGGTAAGGGGGAAATCCCGGGTAAAATATATTAATCACATCAAAAAAACGTTAAGAATAATGGAATGTGGTTGAATACCACATTAACCTCAAGCAACACGCTTGAACATGTCATATGAGTAGTGGCTGTTCAAGCTTGTAGCTTGAGGTTAATGTGACACTCAGTCACATTCCATTGTACTTCAACGGCTTTTTTGGTGTAATATGTTTTACTGGGGTTGATCCCCTTTACCCAAAAAAACACGCTTGAACATCCTAAAACCGTCTGTGACATGCTACAGAATAATGGATTTGTTGTTATTAATCGATATAATCACTAGTTGCACTTAAAGGCCGAAATGATTTGTGACTTGTGATATCTTTATTCTCTAAACTTGTAAACACTGTCCTAAACACTTCTATATCATAGTGATCATTGCCTAAACAAACATACTTTAATCATTTGCATGAATCATCCTTTTAATTGCTTTCTTTACAATATTCGATATATGCACGTTTATGGTTAATTTGATAATTGACAATCATTTTAGCCTTAGCACCTTCATTACAAACTGTGAAAACTACAATTCTCTTGGGACGACCTAGACTTCCCTAAGCTATACTATACACGAAAGGGTATACTTGCTCGTGTTGTGTTTTTAGTAAAAATCGGTATTTCTAGTATTATAAATTTAAAGCTTGCAAAACACACATTAAGTTTTTGGCGCCACAGCCCGGGAATTGTTTTAAGTTGTTATCAGTTTGTTGCTTGTTTTTTGTGCTATTTGTTTTCTTATACATGTTTAATTTCTACAAATCTTCCTTCTATGTCTGCAAGTACGGCGCACGTTTTTCTTTGTGCGCCGCACTTCCTAGTGATCAAACTCGTTCTTAACTGATTAAGCCAAGTGCGTTTAAAAAAACCTAAAATTATTTTCTTAGGTTTCATAATCATCTGATTATAAGCCTTGTAAATTTGTTCATATTTAGTTTACTCGAAAAACCATAAATAAAAACATTTTTCAAATCATTTTAATTATCTGTTTTAGTCGTCTTAATTGTTTCTTGTAAAGTTATATTTAATCTCTGTTTTATTTATTTCATTCGTGGTAATATCCTAAAAATTAACAAACACAAATATAATTTTTTCAAAAAAATGGCGTACTTTTCCTAAAGTACGCCGGGTTCTTACTCAAAGCCATAAAGCCGATGCACTTGCTCTTAAGTACGCCGTACTTATCCATCTGAACCAGAAAATAGTAATAATATTTTATTCCATTTATCCTCATTTTCTATATATAATTAAAATATATCTAAAATATAAAAAAATATAAAAAACGTAGTGATATATATATATATATATATATATATATATATATATATATATATATATATATATATATATATATATAATATAAAAATGTCTTTTTGCAAAATGCTTAACGTATGTATAAATCCACGATCTTTTGAAAAACAACCCGTAAGTTTAATATATAAATTGAATAAAAATTTAATAACAAAGACTTGTAAAATTAAAACTATCCAAAAAGAATTCATCGAGATCGACTCACTCAGATCTTCAATTCAGTATTTTTCCGTTAATGATGTTTTCGTCTTAAATAAAACCGAAAAGGATGTCAAAACCAAACAAATAATAAATCTCGATCCTGATGATCAACCCATGTGGGAAAGTGCTAAGATGGTAGCACCGACTCCTAATTCTGTCATTGTTCGACTCGTTGTTGATGAAAACTTTGTTATCAATAGTACCCACTTGAAAATGATATGGGAAAATAAATTCGATGGTATTCTGCGGGCCGATCCGCATGACCACATCCGTGAATTTCTCGCAATCTGCGACATGTTCAAATATGGTGAAACTCAAAGCGAAGCTGTCAAACTTTTGATATTCCCCTTTTCCTTGTGCGATAAAGCTAAAACCTGGTTTAATGAACTTAATGAAGTGTCTATAACATCGTGGGAACAAATGAGAAGAGTTTTTATAAACTGATTCTTTCCACCTTCGTTATTCAACCATATTTTACTTGAAATCAGAAGTTTCTCTCAAAGCGTATGTGAAAGTCTAATCGAAGCCTGGTTACGACTCAAGAACATGCTTCAAAAATGCCATCGGCGTGGTCTAACCAAAGGAGCTATTATTCATATATTCTATCTTTGTTTAGACGAACCCTCACAAGGAATCCTGGATGGAACTTCTAGAGGAATCTTCCTTTACAAAAGTCCAAATGAAGCTTTTCAACTTCTTGAGGAAAAAGTCCTTTTTAAACTTGATTGGTCCACGAAATCTCAAAACGAACATCATCAAAAATCTGTTGCTTTCGCCGATGGAAGTAATAGTGATAATGATAATTCCCGATTAATGGAAAAATTAGATGCTCTAACTATAAAAATGGATTCTCAATTCCAGAGCTTAAAAGAAGAGATTCATGAGATGCGTAAGAATTATTACAACCGCGAAGATAACCACGCTTCTAAAAATAGCATGAACGATGACACGCCGATGTGTGAACATCATGAAGCAAATTACATCCAATCTGAAGGTTATCAAAACTGAGATTCTCATGATTCGTATTCTCTCCAATCTCATTATGATCAACCTTAATCAAATAATGATTCTGAAAAATCGCTCACAGAATTAAATTATGATGTGAAAAATAATCTCGAAGATTTCAAAAGATGTATCCGTAGCATGAGAACTGTTCATGATAAACTTTTTGACAGTGACGATCAATCTAAAACTGATCTCGAAAAATCAATCACTAAATTCTTGGATGGTCAAAGAGTTTCAAATATGTTTTTCAAGAACAATATTAACGATATAATTATAAAGATGGAACAAACCGAAAAGAATTGTCAAAGTATATTTAAAAACCTGGAAAAAAATAGATGAGTGGGACAAGTCTCAAAACGTATCTTCAGAACAAACCGATAGGACTAAACCACCACCTCCTCCTCAAGCTCACACCGAGAAAGTGAATGCCGTATTCACAGGGAGTGAAAAGTCCGATGATCCTCCGAAAGTTCAAAAAGATCCACCACCTCCTATTATCGTTAACAATAAAATCGAAAAAGATCGACCAACTAAGACATCAAAAAGGGGATATTATGTGGTAAAATCAAAAGAATATTCTTTCCGTGAGTACATACCAAAAATACCATACCCTCAACATTTCAAAGTGGATCATTCCCACTTGAACCGTATCATCAAGGAATCTTAAATCAAGTTAAATATAATAATAATAGTAATAGCAGTAGTAATAATAATAAACATATAAAAAACTAATATATATATATATATATATAATCCGGATCGATTGAGAAGGTTTTTATTTTGAGAAGATTGAGAAGGTTTTCAAAAATGATAGATTTTGTAACTTTGATTCAAGTTTTCAAGCGTAAAACTCATTTTAATGTGATTATAATCCAAAATGTGTAAAAAAATCCGAATCAATGTTAAAAATCTCTCGATTTTGCGATATAAGTACAATACTGAATCATCTATACAAATTTAATGAACCATTGCCATAACTCAATTTTAACAATGATTTGTGAATCAAATTTGTGATTTATAGATTTGATTCACTATTAAATGATGTTTACATGTGAATCAAATCAAAAAATATGAATCAATTTGCTCAAACGTAGATTTCTCAATCTTCTCAAAATAAAAACCTTCTCAATGGAACCGGAGCCTATATATATATATATATATATATATATATATATATATATATATATATATATATATATAGAGTTAGGATCAAATAAGAAGTTTTCTTAAAATAAGAAGGATAAGAAGTAACTATAACCGCATATCCGAGATGCACCGACTTAAATTAGATGCATCTCTATAATCTTAGATGCATTATAACGCATCATAATGTGTTTTCTAGCTTTTAATTAGATGCATATACGTATATTAGATGCATTTCATTTTTTCTCTTGTTTTTTGTTCCTCTGCATGTGCCAAAATCATGAAAATCAATTTGCACCATCTACGCATCAAATTAACGTTCGAAACTCAAAATGGTGCATCTAAATGAATAAAAATGCATCTAATGCAAGTCGTTGCATCTCAAATGTATGGTTTTAGTCACTTCTCACCACTTCTTATTTTAATTTAATTCTCACTGGATCCCTACTATATATATATATATATATATATATATATAAACATTGCAGTTTTTAAGTATGTCGCGCACAAGGCCCATGTGTGTTTGTACCTGACTACTGTATCGAAAAAATAATTAATGAACTTTGTGGGTGTGTTCGCTGGAAACCCTCACGAGACTAACTGGTCCACTAGGGATACCGAGGGGTTTAAAAGCTTGTTGCATACGCTAAATGCAATCGTGGTTCCTACGAAAGAGTGCTTTAGTATTTTACAGTTTTTGTAGTTGTGTTTATTTTGCAGATTAAATAAATAGGTGGAGCTTGGATTGGTGGTTGGCATTTTACACTTGGAGATTGATATATTTGGATCGGTATACTATATGTGGTTGAATTCACATGCTTGGCGTCCTGGTTCATGTCGTATCCTCCAAAATTCAACCGAGCAATTATGAGCCCCGGGAAGTCTCATTTCTCTTATATTTGTTTTTCCCGCTTTTCCTACTTTTAAGTTATTTTCTAAATTACGCATATTGCTCAACTTAAGTGTGAGGGAAAAATGAATTTGAAAAATAAGACTCATTTTTTTTGTTATTATAAAGTTTTTGCCCTCGGTAATCTAATTTTTTTGTCACTTAAGTTAATATATTAGAATAAAACTTAGTTAATAAATAAAGTTTTTGAAACCAGAGATGTGTCCCGGTTGATAAAGCAGATCCGACTCGTTATCGATGACATTACTTGCACATTTATAACAATTCCAGTAAATATGTGAGGACTTCGAGCCTGTACATAGCATACATATTTTATCCTTGATTCCTTTGATTATGAGTGTGTTGGTGATTTATTAATTCTAGAACGTGTGCTTTACAATCATTACGAGACCGCAATGAGATCACGTTCGCGTGATAGAGGTATTTTTAAGTGATAAAGAGGCAACTTAGGATTTAAACCAAATGGCCATTCCATTTCATATTATTAATTCTTTTTACTAATTACACTGATTAGCTAACCACCCAAATAAATCCCTTTTGTAGCACTCATCTTTAGTGCTAGATACCCCTACTTTAACCCTCTAAGCCATTCTATTCATTTTTCTCATCCACTAAAATTAAAAAATATACAAAAATATATAACATTTAGCCTAGCCTTACCCTTTATCAAAAGTCTATGGTTAGTTGCTAGTTGCTTGGTATGATTGATTGATTTTTGCTTATAGTTTGCTCGCGCTTTGCTATAAGTGTTGTGCCATTTAAACGGACATGAATACTGCAGACTTCGTGTTTCGTATTTTTTGTGGTGTATCCTTATCTCAAGTGTGGGGGATTTGTTAGTTGGTGGAAGAATTGAGTAAAAAAATAAAAAATAAAAAAAATAAAATAAAAAGAGAAATGAATAAAAGTTGATGTGTTGGTTGCTTGAGAGGCTATTATTATATCATTTGTACGAGTTCAAGGTTGAGATGTTCGATTATCTCTCTGGTTTATGGTATGTCGTAACTAGCAACATGGGTTTTTTGGACTTTTCGACATGTATATTATAAAACCATTTTCAGTATATATTTCATATGCCTTATCCACACCCTTATTAACCCTTAATCTAACGTTACAACCCGAAAAAAATTCCTCTTTTGATATTTATACCTGGTGCTTATGCCACGTCGGTGTAGTTTTGTTTCTTGTACAAGCCTATGGTAACTTAATGAATCATGTCTGAGCAATTGAGTGTGATTTACCTTTTACCTACTATTACATCATATATGAGTGTTTGAATGAATTATACTTTTCCTTATTTGTGAGGTGCTTAGTCATGTTATTACAGCTTGAGAATCATTGGTATTGTCAAACATCTCTGTTTACACATATTAAAAACCCAAAAATATTTTTCATAATCCTATTTTTGTTTTGTAAAGCTTATTTCTTTCCCTATTTTGCTTGTGGACAAGCAAACCCTTAAGTGTGGGGAATGTTTGCGCCTTTTTCACTTATTTATTAGAAAAACCAAAAATTTATTTGATATTTCACACTCAATAAAATATAAAAATTTCATTGTCTTGTCATGTAAGAACTTTTTTTCTTGGATTTGCTTGAGGGCAAGCAAAGTTTAAGCGTGGGGAGATTTGATAACGCTCAAATTATACATATTTTTATATGCGTTATCTATGCTTTTATATATCTATTTTGGTTAATTATAAGAACTTTTGATACATAATCGACTATATTTGATATTGTAGGTTCATGGTGGAAGAATACGCGAAGATATAAAACTTAAACGAAGAAAATAATTCAATGAGCTAAAAATGTACCAAGTACGCCGTACTTGTAATTAAGTACACCGCACTTTTCACCATCAGCAAAGTACGTCGCACTTTTTATAAAGTGCGCCGCACTTCAACCCACCATTAATGATTTTGGAACCGACATAGGGGAAGTACGCCACACTTTTAAATAAGTGTGCCGCACTTTTCCCTCGACCAGTCTATAAATAGAGGAGGATTTCACCATTTCTCACACAGACTTCCACAACAACTCTCTCATCATTCCACACCATCTAATCACGAATTTCAAGAGTAGTGACAGTACTTAAGGGTTCGGGACAATAGGAATTGATAGCTTGGGTTTTAATATAGTTTTCGTTTGGGAAAACTAAGCGTTGAATCATTGAACTTGTAATCATTTGGTATAATTTCTTTAATTTTTTTAATAAAAAGTTTTCTGGAATTTATATGTTTGTTATGATCTTCATCTTTTTTATCATGGAGTAGTCATTTTGTGTTTGTTTTGGCGATATGTGATCTTTGATATGGAGCGTTTGGATATGTGTTTATTAAATTGGTAAAACATATTTTATATAAGAATATAGGCCCAAAGGGTTCTATTATATATGTGTTTAATAATTCACTTATTATATTGGTTATAATAACTTATAAAGTCCGAAAGGATTTGTTGTTATTAATCGATATAATCACTAGTTACACACAAAGGCCGAAAGGATTTGTGACTTGTGATATCTTTATTCTCTAAACTTGTAAACACTATCCTAAACACTTCTATATCATAGTGACCATTTCCTAAACAAACATACTTTAATCATTTGCTTGAATCATCCTTTTAATTGCTTTCTTTACAGTATTCGATATATGCACGTTTATGGTTAATTTGATAAGTGACAATCATTTTAGCCTTAGCACCTTCATTATAAACTGTGAAAACTACAATTCTCTTGGGACGACCTAGACTTACCTAAGCTATACTATACACGAAAGGGTATACTTGCCCGTGTTGTGTTTTTTAGAAAAATCAGTATTTCTGGTATTATAAATTTAAAGCTTGCAAAACACACATCTGCAGGTTTTAAAATAGTAATAAGCCAGATATATTAAATTTAAAATTAAAATGTAAAGACATTAAATAAAGGTTTTAAAACAAACCCTAAACAGGCAAACAATAAGTTTTAAAATTAAATAAATTTAAACATTTTAAATCTTATATCCCAAAATCCTCTCGACAAAACTTCAGGTTCATCTTCTGCAAATTCTTCACGCCGATGAAGCTTCAGGTTCATCATTCTTTGAGATTGATGTTGTACCACAATCACATCTAGGTGTGCCTTCCTCCTAGCGC
This sequence comes from Tanacetum coccineum, assembly GCA_026074375.1. Classification (NCBI taxonomy): domain Eukaryota; kingdom Viridiplantae; phylum Streptophyta; class Magnoliopsida; order Asterales; family Asteraceae; genus Tanacetum; species Tanacetum coccineum. The sequence goes on along the minus strand of BQNB010020890.1, from coordinate 36,935 downwards.
TCTATAATTAGAAATTGTAAGTTGTTGGTGCAACATTGACTAGGATCTCCTTTATGTTTTAACGATGACAAATAAACGTTCGCAAAACGTAAAATAACAAACGATAGCCAAAATCCGGAAACACGGATTTGTAAAACTGGCGCGTTAGACAAGCGTCAACGCGTGGCCAGCGCGCCACTCGCGAAGTCCGTTTTTATGGATTTTGCAATGTCGGCTTTCCTCTTACCTGACACATGTGGAAACTTCAAAAGGTATGTTTATGATATTTGAGCATTTGAGAACACTCCAAACGAGGTTTAGACTTAGAGAGGAGCAAAAAAAATCCTCTTGTTTTTCAACAAGACGCCAACTCAATTCTTTTATCAAACGCCTCTAGCCAAGGCTGAAACTTCTTTCTAAATCTAGTATGAACATACTTTCAACATACCATCAAAGAAAGTATTCATTTGACCTTAATCCGGATTTACGTTGATCCTAATCACGTAACGGGTCTTACTACCTTATTGGTCAAACTAAGTCAAAGGTCACTTTGCGTAAATACATCCTTTCTCGTTATAGGATATGCTTTACTTGAGATGCAAATCACTTAGCTTGTTTGCATTAAGATGATTAGTGATCACGTCCATTGTTGATTATCATGGATTAAAGTCTAAATGACTAATCAAGTTTGTGGTATTTGGAAGTTGATTATGCTTTGCATTTTGTCACTTCCCACACATACAAAATGTTTTACAAGCTCACACATTCTTCTAGGATTCCTCAATACCACTCTTCTATATCACTTCCCACTTCCACACTCCTTAATCATTTGCCAAAACCTTCTTACCCAACAAATGATTATACCTTCCACACACTCTAAACATTCATTTCTCAAACCAACCCATAATCACATGTGCTCACTCTTTTCTCTATTATTAGCAATATTATTATCAACCCAAATCAATCCTTTGATTTCACACTTATAACCATCACCTTCATACTTCTTCTTTACAAACCTTCATAAGCTTAAACCTTTCTCACTTAAACATTCCCCAATCTTATCCTCGCATAGGACAATTCACATTCTCTTACACCTTGTACCTGATTGTACTTTTTGTCCCCTAACATTCCAACATAGGCTCCTACATATCACATCAAAACATTCTCCACCACATATCTCCTATTCATCATCTTCCTCACATAATCAAATTTGAATTTCACACACACATACACATGCAATCAAAGCTTCTCTTATAGACTTCTCCTCCTCACCCACATACCTTCTCATGTTTGAAATTCAAATCACACACATGTACACTCTTCTATCCCAACCCTTGATCATGCCAAGTCACCAATCCAACTTACCTCATCGCTTCCTCATCTTTATCCCACATGTGATAAATTAAATTTGAATTTCAAGCCAAAGGCTCCCTTCTATCACATCATACCATCACATCATGATCACATCAAATCCAAATCATTCACAACTCATTTTGTGAGGAATCTTGATTCACGATCTCGGGAGGTCAGGGTAACTCAAGGTATGAATAAGCCATTTTAGAGAGAGAAAGTGATATTAATATTAAATGATTAGTGAAATTACAAATGAGAGGTTCACCCTTCTAAGGAAGCTTAAAAGGGTTTGTATAGCCCTTACACATGCCATCTTTGGCCTAATTACAATTCTAGTCCTTGTGGTTTAGGCTATATAGAAACTAATATAAATTCCATAATGTCACCACATTTTCATTCCTAACAATCTTCCCCTAATGTGGCGGCATATGGAATTACTTACAATGTATCCTACAAGTACAAATACAGATACTCTAGCTTGGATATTTCCATTACTTGCAGGCGATACAATGTAATCCATATAAACTGAGTTAGCTTCCCCCCAGTTCATACTGTATGTCTTTAAGCAGTTTTCTTCATCTACTTCTTTTTGTCAAAGTTTCTGAATCAGCTTCCCCCCAAACCAACATCCGTATTGTAAGCAGATTCTGAAACTATGATGTAGCTTCATAGAAGAAGAAGTAGAAGTAGAAGTAGATGCGAATCAGAGAAATTAAAAAAATAGATAAAGCCAATCACATCAAACATAATTGCTTCTATTTTGATGAATATTCGTTCAGGGGAACATAAAGGTGAGATAAGTACATATTTCTCACGTATGCACATACTTCACACACTAACCATCTAGAAGTTGAAAGCATACAATCCATCTCCATAAGATAGAAACAGACTTGAAGATAAGAAAGAAAGAAATGAAGGTGAGATAAGTACACATTTCTTCCCCCTGATTGATGCAATCTATCAAATACTTCCTTTTCTTCCCCCTGATTGTATTTTGATGACCATCAAACATAATCATAAAACTGTTTAGGCCTGAATATTCAATAGTAAAATCATGTGTGAAGTATCGTCATAAATTCAGTTAAGCGTAAATATATACCCAGTGGAATCAACTTCTGGATAAGGAACAACCTCTATATGTTTCTCCTCTGACTAACTAAATTCCAACTTTGCATTCTGTCAACTCTCTTTAATGACTGCTGATTGGAGAAAACTCAATATGATGAACTCGATAATGAATCAACAACCCCCAGAGTTATAACTTAATCTTATACTATCTGTGTGATAAAGAATCTCTTGAAGTATCCTCAACTACGTGAGACACTGAGTACTACAACGTAACTCCTTAAAGTGATAGCTACTTTGTGGGTATAGAGAGAAAGAATTACAAAAGCAACTAGATATCCAAGTCTTTGTCACTCTCCATTTATGCTCGAATAAGTCATCTTCGTTGAGGAGATAGAAAGAACCAAATACGGAATAAGTACACCTCCTTGTGAAATACTACTACAATTCCGGATAAGTAATAATGAATCAACCCCATAGTCATTTCTTGCGGTTATGTGACAACCATGACTTGAGCAGGTTAGTCAAACCGTTAGTGTTGACTTTTATGTCTGTTTCAAAGTTTAGTTTATGTGATTCTATGTGTTTATATGTGTTTTAAGTGTTTATGAGGAATTGGTGATCAATCTATTGAGTGTGATCATCTTAATTTTCAGAATAATACATGTCAGTCCAACACTTATTATTCAGTCCAACCCATCTATTCAGTTCCTTAGCCCAAACTTTATTCATGATTCATCCAGCACCTTTATTTATCAACCAGTCCAATATAGTTTCATATATATCCACAACACTTGGCCCATTTGTCATTTAGCTAACATAATCATACGGTTCAAATGAGTGTCCAAACCAACATTGTGATATATATCACTTGAGGCATATATCATAACCCTAAATCCCTCTACACAATAACCCGTGCCTTTTTTGTTCATTTTTTCTTTCATATGTAGATATCTTCAATCAACAAAAAATAAACTCGTTCCATCTACCACATCTCTTCACCCAAGATTTTCATACGCATCTCTTAAATAAATCATCTCAGCCTTTCTTTATTAACCATGAATAAAAGCAACAAACCCAAGCCCATGAACAAGAACCAAGAATAAAGATCTTTTTTAGCTACAAGGTCTTTTCTAAGATCTCAGGTAGGTTTGTTTGTCTTGTGTTGTGTTCTTGTTTGTTTTCCATATCGAAAAAAAGAAGATCATAACAATATTGTTGTGATACTGACTTTGTGAGTTTCGTATATCAAAGAGTTTCCTTAAGAAAAACATAAGATCGATGATGTATATGTTCTCACTTGAAAAGTTTGTTACTTTTGTATGCGTGAACAACACTGAGATCATTGCATTTTCTGTTTCGAGTCTTGTTGTTTTGTCAAGATGGGTTGTGATTTATGTATTATGATGATGGGAGTAGGTTAGTTATTGTGTTGGAGTTGTTGGTGTTGTTTGTGGTATGTTCTGGTTTTGTCCAGGAGATAAACATGACTGAGTTAACTCGGTTATAACCGAGTTGACTCAGTTGAAGTGTCTTACGGTTATGCTCAGTTCTTTCTTTTCATTTCCGAACAAAAAGCATGTTACGAAACCCACCATACGTAACCACCTCTTATGAAACCGAAACCTCATCACATACGTAACCAACCATACGTAACCATATCATACGTAACCACATTTACAAAACCAAGACCATCCGCATGAAACCTTCTTACATAACCATTCGTACGAAACATAAATTTTAACCATACGAAACCATTCCAAAAACGGATACCGAAACCTCAAATGTAACCTTTCATACGAAACCTCTGGAAAACAGCTTACGTAACCAGGAAAAAACCGTTACCGAAACCAAATCTATGAAACCTTTCAAAAACAGTTTCCGAAACAGCGTTAAAACATGTTTTCGTAGCGATGAATGTAGGAACAGTATTCTGACAGTTAAGCACGTGAATTAGCAGTTTTTGGACTTTTATACAGTGTTACTTAATGTGATAGTAAACAAATAAGTACAGTGTTGTACTTTTTGGACTCATGTGGACTGTATTTGGACTGTATTGACTGTTTAGAACAGATATGGATTATATGTATTGGTTTTGGATTGTAGTGAACTAATATAACATAAAAAAATCTCATACGAAAGCATCAAAACATCATACGAAACCAGGTATAATTCCATACGAAACCTTTAAAATTAGAATCTGGTCAAATACGCACATCGAGTAAGCACAAAAACACATCACGAATCACCTTTACAGCTCTGATACCACTTGTGAGGAATCTCGATTCACGATCTCGGGAGGTCGGGGTAACTCAAAGTATGAATAAGCCATTTTAGAAAGAAAAAGTGATATTATTATTGAATAATTAGTGAAATTAAAAATGAGAGGTTCAACCTTCTAAGGAAGCTTAGAAGGGTTTATATAGCCCTTACACATGCCATCTTTGGCATAATTATAATTCTAGTCCTTGTGGTTTAGGCTATATAGAAACTAGTGTAAATTCCATAATGTCACCACATTTTCATTCCTAACACATTCTATATCTCACATGCTATAATTTGAAATTCAAGTTTCAAATTCTTCCCCATAAGATCCACACTTCCTCACCAAGTTTAGCATATTCTTAGAATATTCCTTTCTATCCTAACTCACTTCTTAAACCATGGTTAGTTTCTAACTAGACTATTTACATTGGAAGAATATCAAATATACCCTTGTCCGCTAGTTCTTTTCTATCTCTTTGATATCGAATAAACGACCCCTAAATCTCTTTTAAACACTTCACAAACGCTTTTATCAAATGGCTATTTGAGTTGGTTGACCTTGAGTGTAAGAATGATTGAATGGTCATAGCGTGAAGTACAATTAGGGGTTTAACAAGTGCGGGTATTTAAAACGCCAAAATCCTAAAGAAAACACTTCGGGAATCTGACGCGTGGGCAGCGCGCCACTCGCAAAGTGTTTTCACACTTTTGGATTCTTGGCCTATAAATACCCACACTTGGCATTTGTATTCCTTACCTCTTGCAAACATTATTTCTTCTCTTTTCTCTTCTCCTATCCTCTAAGTCTAACATCAAAGTGTTCTAATCTTCTAATCTTATCATTCTATTGAAGAGAACACATCTCCGCAAGAGAGACACACAAGTACCTACCCCATACATGTGTGTTTAGTCAAGGGTCTTCTTTCTCATACCCTTTCTATTAGAATCGAGTCTTTGGGCTAGGTTAGGGTTTATTCTTAAATCAACTTTTATATTCAACTTGGTTGTAAAAGGAAATCTTATATCTGAGAGATCAAGCTTAGATCATTGGAGATCTAGTTGGGGTTTTGGTGATACTTCCAAAGGGAAGTTTTAATAGATCATAGGTTAAGTCGAATCACGGGTTCTTAAGGGTGGAATCCGAGGGCGAAATATCGTAGGGAGTATCTCTTCTTTGTGAGCGCCGATCTTAGTGCATATCGGTGGAGTGAATTGTAATACGGTTTACAATCCACCATAAGGGTTATACTAGAAATAGTATAGGTGTTGTAGATTCGCACTTGGGTGTACGGAAGGACTAAACTCCCTTCTCGAACCAGTATATATCGTGGTCTCTCTCTCTCCATCTACTTATTGTTCTCATTGCAAAGTAGATTAGTAAACCACTTGGTTCCTTCGAGACTTGAAGTTTTATAAACTTTGAAGAAGTTAAGAAAATCGTATTCAACCCCCCCCCCCTTTTACAGTTCTCCATAAGAATTAATTAACTTCATAGAGAGAGTTAATTAAAGAAGAAAAGAATCTATAAAAAATAGATACCTCTTTCAACCTTTGCAATCTTTCGGTCGCAAAAATACTTGACACGCTTCTTAATCTTATACCTAGGATTTTAGAAATAATAACACTTGGGAAGTGCCTTTCTTTTCTAGTTACTCCTTCATAGAAGAATCCCTCAGTCCTTCCACCAACCTGCTCGTTATTCTCCTTATCTTCAGCCTTACGCTCATTTGTTTTGTCACGAGCAATAATCTGAGATCATCCTTAGCTTTACACATTACCTCATAAATCTCCATAAGCGTTGGCTCTCTGAAGGTCTCCATGAATATGAATATGTATGGACTATACTCTTCGGAGAGAGACTACACGACACAAAATGCCTCGAATGCCTCGCTTATAGGGTTTCCAATCTTCCGGAGATGATTGATATAGCCTTCCATAATAGAAAAGTGGCACCTGAAAGATGTAAGATGACGCATAAGATGATGAGTCAACTTATACATTATAGAATACATCTCAACATTGCTTTCTTCGGGGTCAAGGTCCCGAGGATGCTCAAGTTCTCATATATTATTGACACGATGTGACTCAATCACTCTATCGCCTTGATAAAACAGGCGATTAAGCATTCTAGTTGCTTTATCAAATGGTATTTTATCGATAAAACTATATCGTTCCTATCTTGACCGGTTAGCCCAGTCATAAGGTTCTAAATGACGATGCATCATGTTGTAGTATGCCATCTATAGTTTTATAAAGACAATTAGTGATTCAGACATTTTATTATAATAAATACTAAACCTTATCATTTCACATATTACACTAAGATCCATATTACACCATTACAACACATTACGCTATGGTGTATCTACATTGTAATAGTAATTAGGTAGGTGTTTTGCCCACACCAATTTCCTCCCAAAGACAACTCTTAGGGCCAAGACTCTGACATAGGTCGGGAATATTTAGTCTCTTTGGCAGCCTTGGGTACGTTATGGCGTAATACCAATAGATTGCACCATAAAAGCTAGTGAGCCTGTGGCTCATTTGGTCTCTGCTATGGCATACGACCAAATAAGTCTAGAAAACACCTCATCTCGCTTTAGCCATGTAACACAGACATTACATTATGGCGTATCTATCTGCAAGGATTGAGCTAAGAGAGTGTAACAATTATGGGTGGTGCCTAATCTAAGATTGCATATAGGGCAAGACTTCTCAAGACTCATCAGCCTACCAATCTTCTCTTTTAATATCATCTATTAAAACGATATAATTCTAAAAACTCATTTTACGTAGGAACATGAAAAACATATCATTTGTAATAAAATGTATCCAAACTCAGGTTTACCCTTCCTAATCCTTTTTAGATAGGTTGACTAATTCATAGACCTATTCATTTTATTACGCAATCTAGCTGTCAGAGACTTGTGCTTAAGTACACCATATCTCTTGACTTTAAACATAGATGCCTCAGTTTTGTTATGCCTCTAAATAATACCGGTTGACGTATTATTTAACAATCATACATGCATATAGACAATAATAAAACTACTTGACATAGTCGAGCACTTATCTAGTGTCGATTCCGAGAACGACTTCAAAAATCAACTTTGGGTCTATCCTAAGGGTCATGACACAAGGCAAGAAGGCTACTTCGGCTTCGTGTCTTCGCAGCATCGTCCGTGATCATTCCAGGTGGAATTTCTCACTCCTCCGTGTATCCGTCAGATCTCCATTTATTGGGTCTCTTTGCGTCATGTCTTTCTTGGTTTTATATTTAATTTTTAAAAGCTAGTCCACTACTTAATAAATTAAAAAACAAGAAAGAAAAATAGTACCTGGCCTCCCAAGTCTACCCCTAAAACCCAAAAACATTTTAAAATATAAACTCTGATAAAACATCTACATCAAAACCTCGTAGTTTATATTTTAGGTCTATGGCTCAGGCTCGTGTCATGCATGATAAATAATTAAAGCATGCTTGTACTTAATTAAATGCAGGTGACAATACTTAAGCTATGGTTTGCTAAGACATATAATATATGCGCATGCACTGCATATATAGCCCTTCCTAAAGTACATGCAAACCACAAGATTCACCCACCACTTGTCATTCTAATAATGATTATTCTTACCCTATTGCTACACTAGTGAAGTGTTATGGCCATGCTAAGCACGGCCCTGGATTCTTATATAAAAATGATTTAATCAACTACAACAATCATATAACACTATAGAATGTAAAGTAGTAATGTTGATTACCGAAACAAAAGAGTTAACAACCAACAAAATAGAAAAGATGGCAAATATACAATCAGATAATTGAACATGTACAATACACTGTTCCAATAAAAATATTTAAAGAAACAATAACCATTGATTAGAAAAATAAAAATTTCACGACTTCTACGTAAAAACTCAAAACCTATCAAAACCCAAACCCGATTAGAAAATGGCTTGTCTCGTTAGTGATTTGCGTTCAATATTTTTTCCATATTGTATTAAACACTTTCCTAATTGCATAGGAGTATGTCTCTTGAATTCAAAGTGCACATATAAAATTTTGTTTTTCTTTTGGTGAAGACATATAAAATTTTGAAGAAGATGATGTTAATACAAATAAACCGTAAAAACATTTATTTATATTTTAAGATCTATCCATGTTTTGTCAATGACAAACATAAAATCATCGAAAGTAGTAAATAAATTTTATAAGTTTTAAACCAATAGTTTCCTAACCCGACTATCATCATTCTTTTATCATTCTCACCATTTGCATCATATATTAGCTAAAAACATTTCTTACCAAAATATACATAATATATTTTGCACAAACTATTTTAATCACTTTGGTTAAAATAATTTAATGATGTAAAAACTTAGGATTATCTAAGTAAACCTAATAAAGTTTTCTTTAAACATATACTCCCTCCGTCCCAATTTATTTGTCCAGTTTTGACTTTCTGAGTCTTTCTTTGTCAACATTGATCTTAAATATATTTGTTTGTGTTATTTAATATTTGATGCAAAACATATGAATATATTGAGTTTTAAATGTATTTTCCATTGATATACTTTTCATCAAGTATTATATAACACAAACAAAATTATTTAAGGTCAAAGTTGACAAAGAAGGACTAAAAAAGTCAAAACTAGACAAATAAATTGGGACGGAGGGAGTACTACTTCTTTGTAAAATGAAAAAAATCATTTTTTGAGATAAATACATCATTGGTGACATCACACAATCTCAAACCCGGATTTGATGTCAGACATGCTGGTTCCATGACTTTGCACTAGACGGTTCTCAGAACCGGTGGAACCGTGCTACAGGACAGCCGGTTCGATAGGTTCATACCGGTCGGTTCCATCTTACAGATGGAACCGACGGGTCCGTGCTATAGTAGAATTTAAGCCTATAAATACCAAGCTAATTCTCTTGTTTCTTTGCACCTTTCCATCATACTTCTCAGTCTTATTCCTCTAATCTTTGATATTTGATCATGTTTTCTATCATATTAGATTTTTAGTGTTTTTCTTAATAGGAGAAGAATCACCGATTTATGCATACAAGATGAAGCTTCAAAGTTCGCTTGTTGCAAAGTCTCTTCCATCTCATAAAGATCCTTCTACTGATCTTGAGTCTTCTCTTCTCTCATCTTACTTATTCAAATGTATCATTGTAAAAGTGTCAAGAATGTGTCAAGAAAAACTAGTCATTAGGGAACTGGGATTTCAAGTGTATATTGTAAGGTAGGATCCATGCTTGTTGGAACCATGCCTTTAGGAGTGTTGTGTTGTGTGTTTTGTCCTTCCATTATTAGGACACGGTATTTAGCTTTGTACCAGATAAAGGGTAAGCGACGAAGGATTGGTTCTTCTATAATAAGACTCGGTGTTTAGCTTAGCGCCGGATAAAGGATAAGCAACGTTGTGAGGCTTCTTTGCCAATTGAAGGAGTTTGATGTGTAGTGATTTCAAACTCTTGAGTAGGTGACTCGAGGAGTGGAGTAGGGCAAGGAAGGAGTCCTTGTATTCGACCCACTATAAATACTTGTTCCATATCCTTTACATTCATATTTTACTTATGTTTTTAAACTATATGTGTATACAATACTTATAGATCTAATAACCATCAAAACAATCTAACAAGAAATTTTTATATCAAAATTGTAATTGGTTAAACTATTCAACCCCCCTCCCCCTCTAGTTTTCCAAATTGGTATCAAGAGCAGGTTACTAAAGTTTTTTTAAATATACTGTATTTTAAAACTTTTAAAACCGATCAAATGATTATCGAAGACTAAAAAGAAATTTCTCTTAGATCTATTTGTATTATGTTCCTTAAGGGTAACTTGGAGGATCATCAAAAATGATCACGGAATCTTGACGTCATTTTGAGGATCTCGTTACCTCAGAAATGTCACATCATTAAAAAGGTAAACTCCAATCTATTATTTATATGATTCATGTTATAAGTGTTTATCAAAATGTATTGCCAAAGTTTAAAAAAACCCTAAACACTCTCTATTTTGGCGATTTCTGGCCTCCTAAACAACTCAATCAAATCCATCTAATTCTGCCTATTCTAAATCGTTCTTTATCTTAACCTTGATTGTTAAGAACAAATCGATTGCATAGGATCTGATTGTTTTGTGTTAGGTCGGTTATTATTCTTTATTTGGTCGAATCGCTATATATTTCAACCTAGCTGCGATCTGGTTTTATCCCTCTAATAATTGATCCTTGATCATTTTTTTAGGGTTTTAATCTTTCGTGTCGCTTGGGTTTTGGTGCGTTCAGGTTATATCATTAAGGTTGTGGTGTGATTGTGGGTTTGTTGAGAGATGGATAAAGGCTTCTTAAATCGTATATCGAATGGAAGTAAGGAAGTTAATAAAGGCTTGCTGGAAAAGGGGTCGTTATTAGGGAATATTGCTGCCAAGGTTAAAAACATTGATGGTAAAATACTGGTTAGAGATGGTAAACCAATGGTGGCTCGTCGTTGTGTTAGGTTTTCTGAAACGAAGAAAGAAAGTGCATGTGGTGATGGGCATGATATTATTGTTGATTCAAGCAAGGTTGAACATTCACCACAAGCTATTGCAAAGTGTGCGGTTCATGATGATGGTACACATCCAGTTCATGGGCGTAATGATACTATGGTTAATGATCTAAACAGCCATACTAATGATGAACCTGTTGAACATGTTATTTCATCGGCTGTTTGTTTACCTATGGAAGCAATTGACGAAATCAAAGCTCGGTTTGTGAATATTTTGTATGGGTTTCCTGTTGGTAAACGTTTAGCATTCCCTATGGTGGAGAATTATGTTAAGTATGCGTTGGCGAAGTATGGGCTAAAACGAGTCATGATGCATCATGGCTTTTTCATGTTTCAGTTTGATTCTGATTCAGGCATGGTAAAGGTAATGGAGGATGGTCCTTGGCGAATTCAGCTAGTTCCCATAATTTTAAATGTTTGGAGGCCGAATACTCTACTTCAAAAGGATAAAGTGACTCATGTTTCGTTATGGCTGAAAATGCATAACGTACCTATAGTTGCTTATTCGAAAGTAGGGCTTGATTTGATTTCAGCCAAGGTGGGTAGACTAATGAGGCTTGATGCGCACACTAATTTCATTTGTCTTAATTCGTGGGGGCGTAGTGATTATGCTAGAGCCCTTGTGGAAGTGTCGGCTGATAAGCCTCTTGTTGATTCGGTTGATATTGATATTCCTCGTGAGGATGGAAATGGATACACTACGGCTAATATTCGGATTGAGTTTGAATGGCAGCCTCCAAGGTGTGGTACATGTAAAATCTTTGATCATTTGGATAGTGTGTGTCCTATAAAATGTGTGGCTGGTCCTTCGAAGCAAAGTGATATGCAAGCTGATGTGAAGAAGGACAAGCAACTTGTGCAAGCCACGGGTAAGAAGGGTAAGGGTAAACAGGTTGGTAATCAGCGTTATATCAAGGGATATCGTGTTAATATTCCTAAGTCAAAGCTTGTTTATCGTGCAGTGGTTAAACCGCAAGGTGATAAGAATGTTGCTAGCAACATGGGGCAGTCCTTGGATACAACTAAGAAGCCATCTCCTTCTGATTCTTTAATGAATGGTATGTCGTCCTTTATTAATGATGATATTAACCTTGAGGAATTAAGGAACTTTGTTGATAAATCGATGCAAGAGGAGTCGGTATTGGAACAGGTTGGTAATTATGATATTAATGGTTGTACATCAAGGGAAAAACAAGGTGAAAAGGTTTCGTCTAAGAAATCTAGTTCATCTTTGGAAATTTTAAATGAAGATTCGGATACGGATGTTGATGAAGTTTTCGTACCTAAAGTTAGAACTACTTTTCCTAGCTCATCGGGTGGTGTTGGGCATCAACTAGAAGATGATGCATATGATGATTATGAAGATCAATTTGAAGATTATCCAAGCTTACATCAAGAATTTTGTGATCAATTTGACTTCAAGGTTAGGAAATAGTTGTTTTTCTGTTTTTAATGAGAATGGCATGTCATTCTTGTGTAGTGGAAAGGGTAGTAGCAAATTTTATTTTTTTGCTTTATTTTGCCTATGTAGCGGGCCGTGATGAGGGATTTCACCCTCATCCGTTGTACTTCAACGTTTTTTTGGTGTAATGCATTTTACCGGGGTATTGATTCCCTTTTACCCAAAAAAAAGAACCCATTTCCTTCGAATAACTATATCTGGAAAGTGTAAAGAGTTTAATGCACTATGTGCCTCATGTGAGCAGCATAGCGTTTGGGAAGTCTTTGACAAAGACTACAACTTTTAGTCGGACTATATCTTTCTTTATAATTCGCTTATAGATCTTAGTAACCAGAGTATGTTTGTTGCTTCTCCTAATATGGTTGCTCAAAATTTGTATAAGTATGATTTCTATTTCAATGAATGTAAAACGAGGTAGTTACACAAGTTATTAGAATCTCATCATTCTCTTAGTTTCATACAATTTAATTAGTTTACTAGTATTACTAGCTTGTTTATTTTTTATTAGTTAAGTTTATTATAGTTAAAGATAATAGAGATAGTTGTATTTAGAATTTATATCTCTTTGATAATGAGAATAATAATAGGGTATTCGAGTTGAGGATGTTGAATGATATTTGATTTGAATATTAACTGGGGTTGATTTATCTCATTGGCATAATCATTGGGGATGGTTTATCTTAGTATAGACCCGGTTATTGATTCAGAGTCGTCGATTCAGAAATAATATTAATAACAATAATAACAAAAACAAAAACAATAATATATACGTCGACTGTTCATCACTTGCTAATGTCCGTTATAAGAAAGTCCAAATTTATTTGTTTGATCAAGAATGAGTAAGGTCGTGAGTAATCAAAAATTTGGTGAATTAGTCTGAGCTATTGAAGAAGTGACTCTTTTGGTGAGAATGGTATGTGAGAGAGAAGTGTGGTCGATTGGAAATGACTTAAAATTTTGATGAAATTCTAACAACTGAATCATGTATATGAAACATAGGTGTTAACCTTTGAACATGCTTTTATAAAAACATACTTACTCTACTAGCTGCGAGTACAAGAAGGTTTTAAACTAGTTACTATTTATAACAATTTTTGAAAGAGTACGTAGTTCACATAACAAAATAAGATGTAAAAAAAAGAATGGTTGCTACTTTATAGCCTAAACCCTTTTCTCTGTAACTAAGAATTTTTATATGATCAAAGTTGTTCGTATTCCACTTGAGACATGTAATCACTTCCGCAATTAATAAATTTGAAATAAAACTGTGTGGAGGCTCTAGGAATATGTGGAAACATAAAGGGGGGTTGAATAATTTTTTCTAGTTTTAAAATTAAAACATAAATTGTTTACTTATGTGAACTCAAGAGATATACAAGTATGTATATGATAGCGAGACAATAAATAAGTAAGTAAATGTAATATGTAAATAAGTAAAGAGAGGAAAGATTAAACCAATGACATAATGATCTATAGTGGTTCAGCTATGAAGCTCCTCTTCACCTTACTCCACTCCCCGGGTACCCAACTCGAGAGTTCTCTTCACTATGTCAACAAGCTCCTTTTATGCGAAGAAAATCATACAACATCGCTTACACTTTTTCCGGTACAAAGCTAAATACCGAGTCCTACTTTGAGATAGAACCAATCTAACACACTATGTATTTTAAGGCCTAAAATATTAACCGATCATATAACTATGATTACAGAACAAGATTGTTCTAATCAAAGAATCTATGATCCAGGGGTCAGGGAGACTCAAATATAAAGATAGCCATTTGTAGTGAGAGGGTAGAGAGATAAAGTGTAAAATGTAAAAATGAGTAAATGTTACAAGAGTTCTCACCCTCCATGGAAGACATGGAGGGCTATTTATAGCCCACACGTATCCTAAGTTTACAAGAATGTCTATTCTAGTCTCTGCGTATGATGTTCTGATAAATTATGGTAATTTCGTAAATGTCGTCACATAAACGAATTCATAACAATCTTCCCCCATGGGATGATATACGAAATTACTTACAATATTTTCTTAACAAGTACATATGAATTAAGAACTAGAACTTCCATGAAGCTTCCAATGCTGGTGATGTCTTCTGTGACCTTTGACTTCAAGTCTGCACTTTAACATGAATCATCTTTGTATTAACTTATAGGAGAAATACTATAATAAGCATGAATTAGGTAACCCATACACTTCTGGTTAAAGAGAAGCTTCTGAATCTGCTTCCCCCTAATTCATGCCGCATATTCTTCTTTTAGAAGCTTTATTAGCTTCTCCCCAGAACCAGCAATCCTCTCTTAAGCAATTTCAAAGCTTTCTTACAAGCTTAGCATAATTACATGCACAGTGGAATTAGTAGAATACCTACATAAAATGTTACTGCTTCTTTGATAATAAGCTTAGTGATTATCCGTTCGGGGGAACATCAAATGGATCAGCAACGTATCTTCTCACGCTTGAATAATTCTTCTCACATCTCTTCCCCATGGAAGCTCAAATTATGCATACCAAAAGTATCAAGATATCTCTTCCCCCATGTCGTTGGAATGATGCGCCCGAAAGTAACAAGTTAAAACACTGATTTTCTCTTCGGTTATGACATTCGTCTTCTCGGGATAGCCTAAATTGAACAAAGGGCATGGGCTCTATCACATGTACTTGTTGTGCGTTATGGTGTATCTACTCCTTCCCTATTGATGGTTTCGATACCTCGGAATAAGTAAAACTTTATACGCACATATACTTGAATTCTTGTGTGAAGAATAAATTAGCTGAAATCTATCCCATGAGAATCAACTGCTGATCAAATCTTTACTTTATAAACTCTCTCTGACTATCTCTTTACCAACCCCTATGTAGGCTATTTGAAGTGGCCACTGATGGAGTAAACCCGATATACCAAACTTGAAACTGAAGTAGAATTCGCAGTTCTTGTGACTTACGCCTGAACTAATATTGGAAGAACGTTGTAGAGAATTTGTGGTACAAATCGAATCTCTAAGTACTCTATACCCATTAGACATATTATGAGACATTCGTCACCTCTTGTGATTATCCACATCGTCTTTTGCGTGTGACACTAAGTACCATAACGTAACTCCTTTAAGTGATAGTTATACACTAGACACCATCAAGTATAACTAGATAATCCAAGTCTTCATTCTGAATCTTAAGCCCGAGCAAGTTATCATTATAAGTAATGCATCCAACCAAACCTGACTTCAAGATGAAATAAGTACACGCCCTCGTAAAATCCAACTTCAATCTTAAATAAGTGATATCCAATTAACTCTGTAGTCACTTTGAAACTACATATCAAATCTAGCCATTATTTTTAAGTTTAAATGATTCTTTGATAATGAATAATATCGGTCTCGTCACTTAAAAATAGTTACTTTGTCACTATATCAACAAATATTACCATTATGCCAATGATTTACGCATAATGAAAATCAGGCCCAATAAAACATACATACTTGGCCTAATCCTCAATTATGTAGTACCCCTAATTTCAGATAGCAACTGAAGGCAACCAAGGGTACTTTCTCATAGCACAAAGTACAAGTTGCAGAAAACGACCTCTAAATGAGACGTTTTGAAAAGTTACACATTCGATATATTTAAACATCAGATTTTACAAAGTACGAGGTCCCAACAGTTATACAATACATAAACATTTTTATAAGAAAATTTATCGAATGGTAACGATAATGTAGCCTACAAAATATGCCATGCGACTTCCTGCCAAGCTAACACCTTTAGGACCTGAGATAAACATGCTAAAAATGTCAACAAATAATGTTGAGTAAAATTCACAGGTTCATAAGTAAAGTAGTAGACCACAAGATTTGAGGTATACCTAACTATTGAAACACATTCAAAACTCGAAAGCATTTATTATTGCACTAAGCTCATGACCCCGAAACAACGCAGTAATCAAAGTTGCTGAGAGTTTGCCCTAATAGGTAATTTGCCAGTTTACCAAGAGTACTCAAATACAGTGTGTTCGTTTGTCTAACCGAGCAAACCTGGACTGGGGATCTTACTTCCAATAGATCTATTCACAGTATTCACGTTTACTTACGTAAAGTAATTAATCGGTTCATGATAATAGGGACTTTCTGGCAGTAGTGGTAACTTAAGCAATAATAATATCAGGATACGCATACAGTTTAAAAAACTTGCGTCCATAAGTAAAAGTAGCATGTATATCCTTAAAGGAGTTTATAAAACATTTAATAAGTAAAAGTGGGCTATGAACTCACCTTTAAACAAAGTAATAACAATAGCAAGAATAAAGTGACGAGAAGCCAAGAAAATTCCAGAAGCAACCTAAAATGATGTCGCGCCTTAGGTTTTATAAATATTGTGCGTAAATAAGCAAATAAGTTTTTATAAAGTTTTTATATTAAACATGCATTGTACTTGGTGTTTTATAAAATTTATAAAACATTAGGGACTAGCTTTAACCATTTTATAAACATTTACAAGCCCTAGAATATCGGTTGTTTAGTTTTCAGATTTTGTCCGACTTTAGTAACCCGTATCTCTTAAACCGTAAATGGTCTCGATTTGGTTTTTACTCCTCGGAAAAGTAATTGAGTCTAATATACTAAAATGTGGGTCCTACCACTTTAATTTTTATGTAAATAATGTTAAATGGTTAAAACATTTCCAAGCGCCAAACCTTGTAAATTCCAGATTACAATAGTCCCGTGAAAATGGCTCTATCTCCTAAACTACAAGTCCGTTAGGGCTGGTTCAACTTGCAAAATTTAAGTTAAGACGTCCTCTACATTTTCTCTTTTTATACCAACAAGTTTAATGAGTTTTTGCTATTGATAACATGTGTGTAAATCTGACACACCGTTACAGTTTATATTTTAATTAAATCATCGGGTATCGTCACAACGTGTACCACCCGAGGAATCAAAGCTAATACATAGGCCTACAACCCTATATTTTTACCTAAATCTCAAGGTTCATTGATTTGCACAGGATAATATGTTTTTGCTACTGATTAAAATAGTCCCGAGAAAGTCTTGATAAAAACATGATTTCTAGTGATTTCTTGCTATGTTTACCAAGTACAATGTCATATTTTACAAAATATATGTATGAAACATGAAATATTTGTAGATCTATGAAAATAAAGTGTATGATCATATAAAATATGAGATTTATGGATTGGAATTTTTTTTATAAAGATCCTTACAAAGGAAATGATGGAATCAACAAGAACAATCATCAAGATCTCTAGATCTACAACCCAAACAAAAATAATAACCCAAACTCCATACTCTTGCAACACTTGAATAAATCAGCTTAAAACCCAAGAAATGGTGAGATTTGATGTTGTTTTGTGGTGAAATTAATCCACGATGTAAGCTAGAACAATAAATCTTCAACCTTCATCACCAATAACTAGTTAATAATCAAAGGGATGCGTGTTTGTGGTGTTCATGTGGTTCGGCTAAGAGAGGAGACAAGAAGAGAAAGTGAGTGTGTGTGTGTGTTCATATATACATGCTCATGCAACGCATGCAAGATAGAGCGACAAGTGTCTTTTAACATGACACTTGTCGAATGAGTTGTACCACAAGGACAAATTTCCTTGTGGTTTGGTCGAATATTGGAGCAAGGGAGGAGGGGACATGGTTTAATTTTTGTTATATATTTGACAAGGTAGGTAATGTTATGGCTAATGTGAAAAAGGTGGCATTTTGCAAGAGTTAAAAAGCGAAACATAAATGATAAACGCAAAAGTGAAAAATAAAAATATATCATATAAAGTATATATGAAAAATGAAAAAAATGCATAGAGCATGTAGACTAATATTTAGTCTAGAGTCGGGTTCACATTTATTGTACGTTTTATGACATATGCGAAAACCTATCCGGTTAATCGCCCGTAAAAGTTAATTATATGAAAACCTATAATAAATTAATAAAAGTACGACGTTAATCAATGCCCCAAAAACTACGAATTGCTACATCCCCCCCCCCCTTAGGAACCTCCTTCTGCCCTCAGAGTTCAATTGGTGCTGTCAATCTGGAGGGGTGTTCGGGAAAAAGTAAGGGTACTTCCTTCGAAATTTGTCTTCACGCTCCCATGTGAATTCAGGTCCTCGCCTAGAGTCCCAACAAACTTGGATGATAAGAATATGGCTTTGCTTAAGCTGCTTGACTTCACGGTCCATAACCTCTATAGGCTCTCTTATAAAGTGTAGCTTATCGTCAAGCTGGATGTCATCTAGTGGAATAACATGGTTTTCATCTAATAAACACTTCTTCAGGTTTGAAACGTGGAAAGTGTTATGGATTCCACTAAGTTCTTGCGGTAGTTCTAGCTTGTATGCTACCGGACCAACCTTAGCCAATATCTTGAATGGTCCAATGTATTGTGGACTTAGCTTACCACGTTTCTTGAAATGGATAACGCCTTTCAGGGCGAGACCTTTAACATAACCTTGTCGCTGACATTAAACTCTAAGGGTTTACTCCTCACATCTGCGTAGCTCTTCTGGCGCCTACAAGTAGTTTGAAAACGGTTTCTAATTTAAATAATCTTCTCCTTTGTTTCTCGGATAATCTCTGGACACGTGAGTTGGCTATCTTCAATCTCACTCCAGCCAACGGGTGATCAGCACTTTCGACCATAAAGGGATTCAAAGGGTGCGGCATTGATACTTGCGTAATACCTGTTGTTATAAGAGAATCCAATCAATGGTAAATAGTTATCCTAACCCTTTCCAAAGTCGATTACACAAGCACGTAACATGTTCTCCAAGGTCTGAATGGTCCTTTCAATTTGACCATCGGTTTGTGGATGATAAGTAGCGCTCATGTCCAGACGGGTTCCTAAGGTGTAGAAGTATCAAATCACTTAACAACTAATCAAGATAGAAAGTTTAGAGAGAGAAAGGAGGGTTGTAGCACTTAGTGAGAGAAAGAAAGGAAAATGTATTATGATGAGTAACCAAACGAACAACCAACCCTCTCTAAGGCATGGAGAGGGGTATTTATACCTTGCTTTGGCCGGTCAACATAAGAATGACTTATGTTGACTTGGTTAGCTTGGTAAGTTTCTAAATATTACGCTACGAGCTATACTAGTACAGCTTTGGAAGTGACCGAGTCTTTTCTCGATTCCTAACAATCTCCCCCTAAGGGAGGTCACTCTAATTTACAAAAACTTAAGCTCTACATTCTATGAATGTCTTTAATCTTTTGCTCGTAGTCTTGTTATCTTGTTCTTTATCTTGCGAATCTTGATGTAGCAATCTTTAGACTATTAGGATTTAGCTTGTATCGTTTTCTTGACTTGTATGTGATCTTTTAAGCATCTTGAGATTATCACCCAAGCATAATCTCTTTTTGCCATCTTGTAATCTTTGCCTTTTTGTAATCGTGTGACTTCTAGACCGACATGCTCATACTGTTCTGGATGTTGAAAGCGAGTGTAACCATCTTTCTTGATATTCTTTAACTTTAACACTTCGTCACTTTATAGAGGACGTGCGGTATCAACTTAATACTTCGTCACTTCAAGAAAGACATACGGTATCAAATTAGCGGAAGTCTTAAAACATGTACTTGAGCTTTCATGATGTTATTACTTATGTCGGTCGAGTATGAGCATGTGGTATTGACTTTGACTTGTCATCGGGAAACTGCTACCACCGTCAAGAAATCTACATGAATGGGTTAGTGATAAACAACATATATGGACGAAAGTGGCTTTGTCACTTCTTCGAATACAGTTGTAACAACCACGATTCCCTGTTAATTAGTATAAATACTGCATGTGATTAGGTAGAATTCCGAAGAATCTCCTTGATAGGGTTTCGCAGCTGTACTAGCCGTTCTCATTACCAGAGCATCTCAAAGCAGACAACATGGTAAGAGTCAACTGATAAGTTACTATCTTCCCGATTAAGCCGTCAATTCGTGTTCAACTTTCCTATGTCCAGATACCCTTGTGAGGCTTCCCATGGACATAAGATTGAAAATTGATTTAGAAAATCAATCGGTGTGTTAAGATACAAACGGTTTTTATAACACACTAACAGTTTTAACTTTATCAAAATTCATCCGTCAATTCATAAGTTGGACCGAATTGATATCTAGTATCACAAGTTCGATCCGTGTAAGATATCACAAGTCACCTACCACAGAGCTTGTTTGATGTTGGCTCTGGAAGGATTTCCATCGTCATTGTGAATACATTTTAGGTATCACTCTGATGTTCTGGGAAAATCACAAGGATAATGTGTAGGACTTTGGATATATTTCTTGTTTTCACATTGTATGAATTAGCAAGAATATTTTGGATAAGTGTCCTAATGAGATTTATAGATGATATCTTTTACGGCTGTAGACTCGATAGTGCACTTTGGTTTTTAGTAATCGAAGGCTAGAGTAGATTGCCACCTTTTCAATACCAACTAACTCGGAGTGAGAAAGTCTATAGAAATGTGTTTAATCTCTGTGAGAAATGAAACAAGAGTCTTTTGAGAGACCTTGAGTGGCTGGGAAGGGTTGTGCATTGCGTCACTGGGTCCATGACGACTGTCTTCAACACCAGACATCAACTTAGTGTTTCTGACAGTTTATGTATTGACCTGGTTTCTGCCTAAGTGTAAGGAGGGCTTCTTTCTTTTCACCTTTTATCTTAACTTTTCTTTTTATTTCTTCAACCCTTTCAGTGCTTACCGAGACTTCATGACTAGTACCTTGTTGGGTTTGTTCCAGTACTAGCTCCATTTTAGTCGGTACTATTCCTTTATTCTCACTTTTACTCCTTTTTTATATCATACCTATGGACTTCTACATTAACTAGTGGAATGTCTCTGGGTAGATCCCTCCGATTCTGGTTGGATCGTGGGAACGAATACCTAATCCTAACTACCTTATAACTCCAAGTAATTACAAACATAGTCGGTCTTTTGGTATTATTCTCAGCCTTAAAACCATTTGAAATTGCTGCCCCTCAACATGTGCATCGATATTCGAAAATGTTTAGCACATGAAGGGAGAAACTTGCACTTGGGTCCTTAAAATCACATCGTTAGCCATATATTTTAATCACATTTTCTCCCCTTATCAAAAATGTCAAATCTCTTGATATTTTGGATATCAATTGATTCAAATATTAATGGTTTCAGGGAAAAAATATCCAATTATTAACAAGCCGTATTAGGAACATTATTAAATGCTCCCCTTAATTTATGAGAGTTATATATATATATATATATATATATAGTGTTGAGTACATTATTTTTTTTTTGAATTTATTGAAAAATTCTAGAGAATTCATACTCAAACACTATTTATATTGCCTACTTTTATAAGTCTATACTACATATTCACAAGATAAGATTTTAAGATTGGACCTGACGTTTAAACGGTACGCGTCATAAGTTTGTAGTCCATCTCGAGTTCCCTTGCACCAACTAATCGCTTCAGATTTCTGATTATTTCCCTTTCTCGCAGCTGCTTATCGATCAAATCAATCATAAGACCCGATCTCTTTTGGTCAATAGCCGTCCACTTTCTCTTTGGCATATCTGGGTTGTATTCCAGACGAAAGTTGAGTACTCTGTGATGAATCTCATCGCGAACAGACTTGAGTGTGCCATCCAAGAACTTGTACAACTCATCAGGTCGCAAAACTCTTTTCTGTATGCCCAGGTCTTCATAAACAATTCATGGTGGATCGTATGATGGAGTGTAGGGTTCTTTTAATTCAATCTCGGGAAAGGTCTTCTGAGGTTTGGTGATGTTAAGTTTCTTCTGGTAACTCTCTACACCAAGCTGTAAATCTTTGACACGTCTCTTAAGGATTAGGCTTTTTGTGAACATACGAAGAGCCACAATAAAGTTAACAATAACATTGCCGTTGAGGTGGAATAGCTTGTGTTGAACAGCAAGAAGAAGCATATCTTCAATGTCGTTCAGGTGTGGATCAACGAAGTCACCTTCTTTAAACTTATAAAGCTGTTGATCAGATCTTTTCACCACAATCTCTTCTAAGTGACCATATCCGTGCAATTTCTTCACACTAACACTCTTCACACCAAGAATCGCCTAAGTAGAGTAAACATTTTGTTTGGAAAATTTGCTTATTTGAGATCGGTACCACAGTTTACGCCTTTCACCCCAGTGCTTAATTCCCTTTTCAGCATCTTTGTCATACGCATGCTTGATGGTACTCCAAAGTGTAGGGACTATGTCTTCAATTCCTTTGATCTCATACTGAGCAGCTTTTGTCTTTGTAATAGATGTGGTGTATGTTACCTCTGGATCAGAAGTCTTAAAATATCCCAGATCATTATTGAAGAAGTAATCAGCAACAACGGTTTGATGACCTGGGGGACCTTGTAAAGGAAGAGGCTTGGATAGATTAAACGGGTAGCGATCTCCTTCTGGATTGTTCCAATCAATCTTTTCTGTTAAAGCATTAAAGCACTCTTGGAAGTTGTACTCAAGCTCGATACTGCTTGCCTTTTAACAAATTGAAGGCAAGTCCTAGCAAGATATCTTGAGTGAGATTATCTATCTTGAGTCCATTAAACACATACTTTGAGAAGTCAATAGGAGTGGCCATGAGGTCGTTGAATGTGAAAGGATCCTTTGAGGCATAGACCATTTGATTGAACCAAGGCTGTGCGGGTTGATCAAGTACAACCTAACGCTTGTTCCATTCAGGATCAGGAGTAGGAGGCCTTGGAGGTTGCTTAAACCAATCTGGATTTAGAGTCTTTCTTGTTTTGGGTTCTGAGGTGTCTTGTGGTTGATCATCATCACGAACCACATCATCACCCGCATCATCCATAATCACCTCAGCAATAGGTTCTTCAATTGGTTCCTTTGCCAAAGCAGACTTACCAGTTTTAGAGCCTTTAGTCAGAGTTTTACATTTTGGGGTTTCCTTGGTGGTAGATGGCTTCTTTGAAGACTCAGACTCTTTAGTTCTTCTCCTTTTGGTCTTCTTACCCTGGTTTGGTCCAGGTGAAGGGTCTTCATCATCATCATCATGCTTTCTATTGTAGTCTTTAACTATTTCAGCGAATCCTTTATCCATTGCGTTTTCATATTCAATCAATGCTTCCATGAGTGCATGGTACAATCGATGATTGGCAGGATTTCTGTTAAAAGACTTGTTTGCATGCATTGATTGGTAAAGAGCATTTTTTAGATCATATTCTTCAAGAGCCGCCTTGTCAGTAGACTTGATGGTAAACTGTGGCTTCTTTTGTTTCTCAGCTTGTTCCTTCTTAATCTTGAGAATCTCTGAAGGACTTTTCTCAGATTCTTGTTTAGCTGTTGTTGTCGGTTTATTGGTTAACTCAGGAAGATGTTGTAGAGAATATTTATGAATGAGATCTGCCGTGTGTTTCTGCAGTTCCTTTTGAAATACATCTCCGACTTTGGTATCAAGATAACTATCAACAACTATTAGAACTTGGGACTGGAGAACAGCAAGAGCTTCAGAGGAGTGATCAACAATTTTTAGCTCAGACACATCTTTTTCTAATTTTGCAACTCTTAATTCAACAGCAGTGAGTGCATTGGATTCAGGAACAGCAATGGTGACGATTGTAGAATCAGTTGTGATTGGTGGTGTTGGGATTGGTGTTGGTGTTTGTTGTACGGTTGAGATGATAGGTGTCACTTAAGGTAAGGGGACAACAGTTGAAACTGGAGTTTCAGTGACCATTTCAGGTATATGTGGAAGATTGGTTATCTTAGGAATCACTGATAAGGGAATCTTCTATACTGATGGAGACTGGGTCTGGGGAGTTTCGTGTTGGATGAGAATATCCAGCAAAGAACTAAAATCTGCATTTGCAGAATCCTTAATAGTACTTACTAAGGAAGAATCAGAAGAACATTTAAAGAACTGATCACCAAAACCTAAAGATACAGATAAACTTGAGCTTGATGGATGGAGTTCGGTCTTTTTGGCATCATCCTTTGCTTCTGAAGTCTTTTCTGCATCTGCCTTTGCTGCTTCAGTAATCTCTTCATCACCTTTATCAGAATCATCAACTTCAGCATCTTTCATTTCTACATCCTCATCTTTGCGCACACATATCTTGTACTTATAAATCTCATCTTCATCGTATTCAGTTTTGATATCTTCATCATCAACATCTTTTGTATCACTGACATGATCATCGCCTTTGTCATCAGCATCATAATCTTTATCATCCTTCTCAACATCATCATTATCATCATCGGAAAATTCACTATCTTGTTCATCTCCCCACTCAAGAATGACCTTCTCTTTAGTAATGTTCTTTTCCTCATCGGGAACCCATATTGCATCAGTTCCTTCACTTGAGGTAGCAGAGACGATTATGGACTCATCGGGAACCCCTGGTTTACTACCAGCTCCTTCATTTGAGCCTCCATTACTAGGTTGTCTTCTGCTTGTCTTCTTACTTTCCTTAAGAGCTTGCATAATGTCTGCAGCCTCTTGTTCTTATGGAGTAAGAGATGGATAACCTTTAAGCTTAGTCTTTGAAGTGGCGAGTTTTGACTTTGGAGCACTCAGAGTGTCTTGAATGACTACACTCTTAGAACTTCTGCCACTAGACTTCTTCTTAGCAGAATCAGGGACAGATTCGGTCATGATCCTAGCATGTGTAGCATGGACTTTCCTTACTGCTTCTGCTTCTTCAGCTTCAGTTTGGCTGATAGACTTAGCTAACTCTAAAGCAGCTTCTGGATCATCAGAAATAATGTTGTCATTAGCAGATAATATGACTTTCTTCTTGACCCTTCTCTTACTAGAAGTTTTTTTCTTAGCTGGTTCTGATTCAGGTTCAGACTCTTCAGATACATCAACAGTTTCCTGAGAGTCATCAATAGTCTTCCTGCCCTTTGAACCTTTTTCTCTGCTCTTCTTGGGTGGAATCTGATGAGTTGAATATTTAATGAACATCTAATATGATTCTGAATGCTTGATTGCATCAGTCAGCATCACATCAGAAATAGGAAGTCCATATTTCTGATAGTCTTCACCTATTCTGACAAACTTTAGCCTGCTTACAATCTCATCATCTTTGATGGTATGATAGTGCTTATGATTGAGGTTGGTGAGAGACTTGTGTTGTTTTAGGAAATGGTTGATGATGATTTTGGTGAATCGGGGATATGGCATGTTCTCACGTCTTGATCTCTTTTCTTTCCTGTAATCAATCTAGTAAGCAAGGTCTTCCCAAATCAACTCAGGATAGTCGACATTTTCTCCGTTGAACATCCCCCACAGTATGTTAATTCTGGACTTTCTGAGTTTGTCATTGCTTGCAGTCTTTCCAGAGAGGCACTTGTTGATTATAGCTGCCAGAGTTCTCCATGGCTGGTGCATATGATCCACAAACATGTTGGTGTGCCTGTTTAGTGGACCCTTGTAGCCAAGATCAATGAGAAAGGTGAGTGCAGTATCATCATCTGGAACATCTGTGAAGTCTACACCTTCCACTCTTGGACAGATATTAAGAATTTTCCTAAAGACTTCAGCATTGACAATACACTTCTTGTTGGCTAAGAGGAATTCATAAGAATCAGTGTCTTGAACCTTCTTGATGGTGTACCAGAATTGCTGCATAAAGATTTCTGGGACATCTGCAGATATAGTGAAAGCCTTGAAACACGTGGAATTCTTGATTATGTCAATGACCACTTGAAATGTCTCTTCCTTTTGTGGCACAGTGGTTTCCAATCTGATATTGGTAGAGCTGATCTTGACTCTCTCAGCAGAAGGAACCCACTTTTCATCACGAGCAGCAACTTGTTGTGTTTCTTGAGGATTCATGATTCTGCTTAAGAATTAACCAATACAGTTTATATATACAACAAATATATTTTACTGATTAAGTTGGTTATCCTTTGATGATATGATTGATCTATGATTAGGTTTCATGCAAACGTGACAGAATTACTACACTCTAAGAATAAGTCAACTAAGGTCATAAGTCAAAAATCAACTTAAAGTAATCAACATGACATTTACAAGGGAACTTAGGACACACGTTCAATTAGAGAGCAGCAAATGAACATTCAAGCATGTCAAATGAAGTTATATGACTTTAAACACAAGATTACACAAATTTTAAAATTTTTGGGTAGAGTTTCTTTTCGTAATTTGTCATATTTTGCTTGTCTATGTACTTGTCATGTTTCGCTTGAAACATGTTTCGCTCAGATAAAGATATACATGTTTCGCTTAAATTAAAGTGACATGTTTCGCTTGGAATGAAACTGACATCTTTCGCTTGAAATGAAAGTAACATGTTTCGCTTTGATTAAGCCAAACATGTTTCGTTTCATTCAAGCCAAACATGTTTCGTTTCATTCAATCAAGTTCAAACATCACTATTCACAATTCAATCATCCATCAACCCCATAAAAAATCATAAAAAAAAAATTCATACCATCACAAAAAAAACAAATCATGTACAAATAAAAAACAAACAAAAATCAAAGAATGTTCGAAAACAAAACATGCCATCCAGAACACAAATCAAACAATCAATATTCACAATATATCATCAACAATAAATCATTAAAAAAAAATTATTCAAAAAAAAAATATAATATTCAAAAACAACAAAATTCACATCATAGAAATCAACAAAAATCATCATTCAATCAAAACAAAAAATCAAAAAAATCAAAACCAACTATTCAAAAAAATAGCACATTCATACAGTCACACAAAAAAATCAACAATCAAAAAATAAATAAAAAAATCAAAAAAAAAATTCACACAATCCAAATTCAAATATCAAAAAAATTCATCAAAAACAAAATAACAAAAACTAAAAAAAAAACAAAAAAAAAATTTAAAAACAATTATCAAAAACAAATTCAAAACAACAAAAACCCAAAAATACGCCAGATTCAAAAAATATTTCAAAAATAAATTCAATTCAACCTAATAAGTTCAATTCATATCATCATTATTCAAACAATTTTCAAACAATCATCAAATCATACACAAAAAAAATACAATCAACAAATCACAATCCCACATTAAGGTGAAAATTCGATTCAAAAATACACATTCATCACAATTACAATCAAATCAAAAATTATTCAACAAAACAAGATATCAAGATAATCAAAGAAATACAAACAACAAATCACAAAATATTCACAAAAATCACATATTCAACATGAACAAATCAATCAAAAACAAAAATCAATCAAATATCAAAAAAATCAAAATAACAAAAACATTTCAAATCAATCATCACACACACAACAAAAAAAAAATAAATTCATCATATACACTGTTCACATCTCTCTTAATCAAACATATCAACAAAACTTAAAAACAATTGTGCCTTACTGGTATATGTGTGCGATGTTGAGTATAAATTGTGTATGTATATGACGGTTTTTTAAATTTGATTTTTAAGTATGTGGATGGTGAGTTATTGATATTATTAATATGTATTTAAATGTTCTTATTTGTTTATGTTTGATTATTTCCGCCTAAATAATATATAAACATTCTCTCTCTCTCTACTACTATTGTGAAAATTAAATCAAATCAAAAGATGGCACACCACACACATCTACGATAATCCGAACACAATGATGAGTTTAACACAAATACACTTTATAATTTAGTAAAATGGATCGTAGAGGTGCATGATAGCTATATCGATAGTCGATATACAGATTTGAGGAGGGGAGTTGATTTTGGAGTTGTTTAAAAAGTGAGGGGAGATATGATGAGGGGAGGGAGGTGTTTGACTACACACACATGTAGATAGGGGAAGGATAACACATAACATATATTAGAGTAACATAGCTAGCTATATATAGATAATTTTTTAGGTGTATATTGTATTGAGCGCGAGATGAGAGAGAGCACAAGGGGTAGGGTGGGGGGATCTCTATATATAGTTAGAGTGAGAGTACACACACACACACACACTTTCTTTGCAGGTAGGTTTTTATGAGAGTGAGAATTCATATGGATTTATATATCATAGTTTGAGTATGTTGTAGATGGGTGGATGTAAGGTGTGGGGGGGGGAGGTGGGAGAAGAGTTAAGTTTTTAATATCTCTAGTTGTTGATCATTAGAGTGGGGGGGGTGTGCTCGATGTTGTAGGTTGTTTTGAATATATGGATTAGTATTACTCTATAATAAAGTAGTTTTATTCTATTCTCAAGGTTCTATCTATATTAGATTGATTAATGTGTGTAGTGGAGGGTGTGTAGGGGGGTTGGTAGTGGATTTGGTTCTACGAGATTTGAAGGACCCACTGAATTCACCAGAGTAGATATTCTTAGTCATTTTTGTGGTGGTGAGGTTTTTGTGGGTTGTTTATTTATTTGGGGTGGGTGTGTGTTGGGGGTGGGATGGTTTGGGTGGGGTGGGGGGGGGTGTTGGGGGTTTTTTTGGTGGGGTTGGTGTTTTTGGGGGTGTGTTGTTTTGGGGGCACAATTGTCCATCACCCCATGGGTTAGAATTTTCGACTATGAATGAAGCGAAATATGTAGAGAGAGAAATATGTGTTTGGTTTTGTAAAAGTGAATGTGTGTGGAGCGAAATGTGTTTTTTTTTAAATTCAAACCTTTTTATGTTTCAAAAATGGTAAGAATGGTCTTTGTGTTTCATATCTTCTTCTATTTTGCTATCAAACTTATCACTAAGCCTAAAAACCTTTTAGAAATAACAATTTGAACCCCTTAAGTTTATCACTAAGATTATAAATCCTATATTTTGCCATTAAGTCCCTAAAGGTTAACATCAATAACATTTTAAGCCTAATTGATTTACAACTACATTAACTCCCCTTTAATTGATAATCCGTTATTGAAAAACCGTTTTCATTTATTTCCGCGATGACATTTTAAAATATCCTTTTTGAAAGAATTTGACTATTTCTCCCCCTCAAATAATGTCCCGTTTTCTATTTAAAGAGCTGTAGACATTAGTTTTGAGGATAAGAAATATTCTTTTCAAAAATCTTTTCAATATGAAAACTAGATTTTAATTATTTTTCTTAAAACAACACCAATAAAAAAATAAGATTTCTCTCGTTTACATAAATAAATGCACTAACACGTACACTTATTTGAAATAGGAAGCACGAGTTATGTTGCAAAGTAAACACAAGCCTTTGAATGAATATAAAGTAATTCATTCCCGAGAAAAATTCATTTCCCGTTGTGAAGACAAGTTTTCTTTTTGAAATACTTGCCTTTAAGATGATGATCGGGTTGCTATTTGAAATAATAGCAAGCCATATGACATATTTTCTATTCGAACTTTATTTACAGCTTTGTACCATTATTGAATTGCATTTCTGAAGCCGTAAATATTATCGATTCTAGAAAACATGTCATGAAAAACCTATTTTTGAATTTTTTGATTTTTTAATTTTGTATTTGCTTTTTATGATTTTATATTTTCTTTTTTTGAAAAATTTATATAAAATGAAAAATCTTTTTAGGTTTTCTGATTTTCTTATATACATATAATACACAGGATATTTAATGAGTTTCCACCATTACTCGTCTTCCTCCTCTGTCAGACGTTTTAGCGTTTCTGGAGACATGCTTCTCATACCCAGCTTTTCGATCAAGAAGTTGAATCTTTCTCTTGGCAACGGTTTGGTAACTCAGCCAATTGATATTCCGTCCGAACAAAGTAAAGTTCCACTATTCCATTCTCCACTTGCTCCTTTATAAAATGGTAGCGTACATCAATGTGCTTTGCTCTAGAGTGTTGAACATTGTTGCAGCATAGAGCAATTACACTTTTGTTGTCGCAGTACAGAGGAATTTTATTGAAATGAAAGCCATAATTTGTTAGTTGTGAACGCATCCATAGGATTTGAGCCCAACACCCAGATAAGGCAATATATTCAGCCTATGTACTCGATATCGCATTACTCTTTTGCTTCTTAGAAGACCAGCTAACAAGTTTATCACCTAAGAATTAAGCGCTTCTTGATGTACTGCGTCTAGTATCCTGACATCCTGCATGATCTGCGTCTGCATATGCTGTTAGAGACATATTAGTATCCTTCAAGTACTAGAGTCCCATATTAATGGTTGCCTTTAGGTATCAAAAGATCCGTTTAACCGCATTTAAGTGCTTTTCGGTAGGCTTTGCCTGATACCGGGCACATAAGCAAACTGCATAAATAAGGTCGGGTCTACTGGATGTCAAATACATAAGGGATCCAATCATGCCACGGTAAAGTATAGCATCAACTGGTGTCCCCTGTAGACCTTCATCCAGTTTATTCTTTTCAACCATAGGTGTGTCTACATAATCACTAGATAGCAAACCATATTTTTTTAATGATTTTATAAGCATATTTTGATTGGTTTAGGAAGATGCCTCTGGGACTTTGAGAGATTTGTAATCCTAAAAAGAATGGCATATGCCCTATCATTGACATCTTGAACTTAGTGGTCATCTGATTAGCAAACTCATTACACAAAGCAGTATTAGTGGATGCAAATATTATATCGTCAACATAAATTTGTACCAGCAATAAGTCGTTTTTTGCTTTTTGTATGAAGAGTGTTGGATCAACTGCACCTTTAGAGAAATGTTGTGAAATGAGGAAGCTTGACAGAATGTCGTACCATGCACGTGGTGCTTGTTTGAGACCGTAAAGGGCCTTTTTGAGCTTATACACATGCGATGGGTTATCCTTCTGGTTGAGAAACGTAGACCTCTTCCTTGAGCTCGCCATTTAAGAAAGCCGTTTTGACATCCATTTGGAAGATCGTCATATTCTTGTTGGCGGCATTTGCTACGAAGATACGAATGGCCTCTATTCTTGTAACCGGTGCAAATGATTCCTCAAAATCGATTTCTTCTTCTTGCATGAATCCTTGAGCAACTAATCTAGCTTTATTCTTTAGTACCCCGCCAAATTCGTCTGTCTTTCCCTTATAAATCCATTTAAGTTTGATCAACATGACTTTATCTGGACACGACACCAATTCCCAAACTTGTAGTCTTTCAAATTCATGAATTTCTTCTTGCATTGCATCGATCCATGATGGTTCGGTCATTTCTTGTTTGAAGTTCTTTGGTTCTACAGAAGTTAGGAAGGCATCAAAGTAAAACCACATGACGTCGGTTTTGAGTTGCTTTCTGGTGGAGACAGAACGAGAAGGGTAACCGATCACGTTTGCTATTAGATGATCCTTAGTCCATCTACCAATCAGTTTAAATGGAGTGTGGGATGGTCTCACATTAGATGATGATCCTTGAGAAGTCGAGTCTTCATAAAGAGGTTCATAAAGAGGATCATCATGAAATAGTGGTGTTTTTTGTGATTCTTCAACACCTTAAGAAATAATTGGAGAATGTTCTTGATCTTATGTTGATGGGATACTTGATGATGGCGCGTCTTGGTCAATGGACGTAGATACAAGTGAATCGGCTATTTCAACAGCTCTTGGTGCAGCAGCTACTGGAACTGTAGAGACAACAATAGTTGGAGGATTGAAGTATTCATCGAACAAGGGTTGGAACAAAGTATCCTAATCATCTCTTTTTGGTGGATTACAAGGTTGTTGAGGAATAATGTTTGGTACGAGTCATAAACTGGATGTTGCAGGAGTCAAAATTTGAGGCTGGGTCCTGAACCGAATTGTTCAGAAGCCTTCGATTTTAGCTCATCAAACGTTACATGAATTATTTCTATAATTTTCTAGGTTCTCCTGTTATAGATTCTGAAAGCTTTCTTTGCTGGTGCGTATCCAACGAAAATACTAATATCGGCCTTTGCATTTAGTTTACCCAAGTCTTCACTGTCATTGGTTGGATAACATAGTGAACCAAAGACATGAAAGAACAATAAATCCTATAACAACCCACAATTTTCATCTATGTAATTATCCATCTATTTAATTAGATGCAATGTTCATCAATGTAATATCTACTTATTAAATTAAGTACAACCATTTTCACGAGAATATTTTTGTTTTATTCCACCCATTATGCAACGTAACTTGCATAACTAAAGTAAACAAGCTCACGCAACAACCAATGCCAACCATAACTATGTTTATATCATGTAAACATCCTAATATGTCAAGTCTATGTTCTAATATCATTTTACCAAGTACATTATCAATTTAACGTACCATTTATAACTTTATTTCAAAACAAGCAAGATACGTTCACGTCTATTCCAAAAACCCTAATTTCATGTTGAAACAAGTGTACAAATGTCTAAAGTAAGTGTACAAGTTATTTTTGAAAATCTTTTATCTCCTAAACCCTAGTACAACCTTCTAAAGCTTAATGTACAAGTTAAACATGCATAGAATTCAAAATAGGTCATTTTCCCTCCTAAATCATGTTTATTTCTTACCACCACTTTAACACAAGTTACAACACTTAAAAGCACAACATCTAAACCCTAAACCTCAAGCACCTCAAGCACCTAAAGCACCTCAAGTACCTCAAGCACCATGACCTCACCACCACCCTCATCACCTTGCCATCAACCTAGCACCCACAAACCTTAGTCACACACTTTCTCATCAAGCAAAAATGTAACATTTCTCAAATTCAGGTTATTCTACGACTCCTATTATTCGTCACTATTTATTTTGGTCTGATGCACGTTTACTTTTAAATTAACTTTTAAACTAAATCGCGTAGACTATAAATAATCGTTTAATGTAAACGGTCATCAAATAAATTAAGGTGTACATCAACCAAGTAATATATAATTATTAAGAAGATAATTATTAACTTTGAGTATTTTATTTTTATTGGTCACGTAAAAGGTTTACGTTTCGCAATAAAATACATTTGGACACACCTCGGAAATACCTAGGCTTA
This sequence comes from Tanacetum coccineum, assembly GCA_026074375.1. Taxonomy (NCBI): domain Eukaryota; kingdom Viridiplantae; phylum Streptophyta; class Magnoliopsida; order Asterales; family Asteraceae; genus Tanacetum; species Tanacetum coccineum. Next base: position 3,389 of record BQNB010020890.1, on the reverse strand, counting down.
CCTAGACTCAAACCAATACCCACTTTTAAAACCTTAACACAAAAATTAAGTAAATTTTGTGTACATAACCCACTAGGGCCGGATATACACACAAACACATCTAGAAATCCTTTTTTTGATCCCTAAGTACATGTACATCACTTGCCTAATATAAAACAATGTACAATTTATTCCTGGTTAACCTTATTACACAAAGGATAATGACCTTTTGCTCTCTTTCTCTCTTGGCATTATTCCATGACAAACATATATGGCAAACACAACGCAATATGATTTCCATAATCTAGGCAAATCTTGTACATATATCTTGTAATTAAGAGTAGTACTTGGTGGTTTTAACAAAAGAATGTGTAACCAACTAGAAACCACAAAACTACTTGGATTAGGGCACGGTTTGGGTTGTTTATGCTGACAGAAATAAATAACAAGTATCATGTCTATAAATACACATTCACACTTGACATTTTACACTCTTACAACTCACACTCACTCAAACAATAAACATATATACTCCTTTTCTCTTATTCGGGTCACAAACCGCAAGCAAACACTCCCATCATCTCCTTTGAACCTATAAACAACACTAAAGTTACTTTAACAAGCACATAAGGAGGTACACGAGCCGAGGGTTGGCATACATTGGGTATACGATCGGGTATATGCTTGGGGTTAGCATTCCATATGTCTAATACTCAAACCAAGAACCTTAGGACCCTTGGAAGTCACGTTTAAAGTTGTACACTTCATAATATTAATGTTTCTTTGATATCTTGACGCGTAGGCCTCAATACGATGTGATCAACATGTTTGCATAGACGTAAACACGCATAGTTCACTCCATGCGTGACACACGTACGTATATGTACATATGTTGGACCTTGTATGGTGTAAAGGTGCAAGGAAACTCGTAACATCTGAGATTATTAACAAGCAATGACATTAAGCCATTTGTTTTTATGAAAACTTGGACCTTGATGTATACGTTATACCTCATACACGAATTTAAATGAAAACTATGTGTAAACTTTCATCGTAAACAAAGTACTATGGCTTGGGAATGAGTATGCGACATTTGTAAACACTAGCATGTAAAGCATGACATAAATACACGTTAAACACAAGACATTTCATCACTAGGGCTTGTCAAAACTTATGTAAGTTGCTAGGAGACTAATCGGGCCACTTATATTCACGTGTAAACTAAACGAACCCACATTCGGGCCCAACCAGCCCAATAGGCCCAACAATAAAGACCCATGGCTTAATAATAAGCTCATTCGAGCTTATTGATTGGACTAGAAAACTTGTTAATGGACCCAAATGAATTGATCCTAAACATGTATAACCTTTACCAGGCTCGTAATGGGCCCAAAAGCCCATTACCGAAGCCTTATTTTCTTATTGGATAAGCCACGAAGAAAAGATTGCTTAATCAGACCCTAAAAACTATATAAGATTAGAAAATAAGTGGAATCAATGGGAAACCCTCACGGCTTTTATATTTACACTCGGCTAAAGTTATTGGGCCAACGAGTCCAATAAGCCCCAAATAAGCTCTTCGAGCTTATTAATAAGCCAAACTGATAAGAATAACTTGAATAAGCTTAACAAGTACTTTTGTACCTTTGAAAACTAAATTGGACCATTAATAAGCTTAATGGGACTTAACGGACCCAATAAGCTCATTAAGCATAAATAAGCTTATCGGAGCTTATTTATAAGGATTTTCAGCTTCTATGACTTATTTGAAAGTAATAAAACCAATTGCCACTTGTTAGAACTCAAACGGGCTTAAAATGCAATTTTTACAAGTTAAAGGACTAAATATGTCAATTTTGAAACTTAAGGGTGTGAAACTATTAACTCACTGTTTTGATAACTTAAGGGACTGTTTTTGTCATTCTGAAACTTTAGGGACTATTAAAAGCATATAAGGACTTAAAGTGTAAACCTTGTAAAGTTGGAGGACTAATTACGTACAAGTGAAAACTTAAGGGGTCTAAAGTGTAAATGTTACATTTTCATCAACTAGAGGGGCTGTTTTGTAATTATAGAAAACCTAAGGGCATTTTATAAACAAAAGTGACTTCATAAACATTTAACATATCGGACGAATTATATTCGGATAATATACAAGTTAACCCACGATTTAATAAATACGAATATTTATTAATAACCTTTATACGTGTATTAGAACGTGTGAAATCGTATACCTTCCCAAGAGCCATCAAGTGAATACAAATACATTAAACTTGTACACCACCACACAAGTGATAACAGTATATATAAACTAGCAATTTGTTATAGTTTATACATTAAGTCTTTAGCCTAAACTTGTAGACTAAGACTGGCCGTATTTACTTAGGTATTTGACGGTGATTCATACTTGGATATATACTATCATTTTTAGAGGACTATTTGCTAAGGTGAGTTCATAGCCCCATGTTTTACAATTATTTAAATGATTTACATCCTTGGGGTGAGAACATGCTTTGTTTTACAAATTGGACGCAAGTGTACATTTTATACTATGATTACGTGTTTGCCTAAGTAGCGATAACCCACTGAGCCCTTTATCATGAACTGTCAATCACTAGGTTGTGAGCGCGAATGTTATAAATAGATCTATTTGGGATTGACATCCCTGTTTGGGTGAGTAGCGCTCACTGTGCCGGGTTGCCGGACAACAAACGTATACCATGTCGGATTGGGATGTTGCGGGTTAGAACATCATTCACGGGCATTTATTGGCAATTTATTGCATTCATACATGTCGAGCTTCAGTGTCTTGAGCTTAGGAAAATGTAATTACTTTTTATGATGTTTGCATTTGTTGCTTAATCATACACTTGTAAATCTTGCCGTCATCAAGAGTATTGACAGTTATCTCATGTTCAAAAGCTCAAGAGTATATGTTTCTGAGTCGGATGCCGAGGAGGATCCAGAGGAGTATGAGGATGATGAGACAGAGGATGGTCTGGTTCACTATCCTATAGACGGGGGAGATGATGGAGATGATGATGACGGCGATTCATCTAGGGATGACGCCAATGATGAGGATGAGGATGATGAGGACGAAGAGGAGGAGGAGGAGCACTTAGCTCCGGCCGACTCTGCTATTGTTGTACCTGTTGATGAGCCTCCTTTCCCACCCGAGGGAACAGGGCCTGTTATACCACCACCCTCCACTGACATTACTATTGGGGCTAGGATTACCGTCCGACCCCAGACTTCCATATCCCTTCCACCAAAGGTCGAGGGATAGATTATGGATTTGTTAGCACGGTAGATGCTGAAGTGTAACGCCCCGACCCAAAAGGGTAGAAGTATTACAAATATGGTGTGACATCAAAGGCATACATAATCATAACACATGCATAAACAGCGGA
>BQNB010020889.1:0-61796 GCA_026074375.1 Tanacetum coccineum | reverse complement strand
GGGGTTATGGTTTTCCGATTGTCGTTTGATATGCTTGCAGGGTTGAAGCCCTTCGTTGCCAGTGATTCTTCACTTGGCGGCGATTTGTCGGATTCGCCTTATGCTAAAACGTTTTGACAAACACAGAGATTGTGTTTGTATGATTTGCAAAAACGTTTTCTGGAAAAAAAATCCTTGGTGCCGTTTTGATTCGAAAAAGAACACAATGATTTCTTAAAAATGGTATATGATGATCTTGGTTTATTACCAAAGGCTCTGATGCCAAATGTTGGATCGAATCTTAAACTTGAAATCAAAATATACCAAAATAATCTTGAATCTTAAGTCTTTATAAATCTGAATCTGTCATCATTACATTTGTTCTTACAAATCTGTTCCTATTTATACAAACTGAAAAGGTATGTCTAAAAGTTGCGTCAGTTCATTTTGAACCATCGTGACGCTTGGTGAATAACTGTCACTTTTTTATCTAGCGGGTTGTCCAGCGGGTTGTGATTACCCGGTTTAGGTTTCGGCCCAATATTCTCCCCCGTAATCACAAACGCTGTGTCTTCAATGTCTTCATTTTCGTTTGATCTTCTGAGCCACTTTTGAAATAATTATGCTCCAAAAGCGTGTCTTGACTTTAGGCTTTCTTCCGTTATTTTCTTTGATAAGTTGATCTTCCATACTTGATTTATCATAGTCTTGATCTCTTGAAAACTCATATGATAGTATTAAGGTTATGGGTTGTGACTAGAACCCAAATGTGACAAAAACCCATTTCATCCACTGTTTCACGGCTAATTTGAAGATAATTCTCAAGTTCTTTTAACTTCATTATATGATAAGGTAGCAAAAAAGTGGTCAGGTCAACACGACGGTCAATGGTGGTCAATGCCGGTCAACTCGGGTTTTAAATTTTTAATTAGGTCTTTTCTTTCATTTTTAAATGACATGTAAGAATAAACTTTGTGATGTTATTGTTACAGACGAGACATATGAGAAGAAGAGAAGATAAGAAACATGAGATGGTGGCTAGAATTATTTATGCTAATTTACATTTAAAGCCCAATATTTAATCTTTTTTAGTACTTAGTTATTTATGCTAAAATTTATTAATATACATATAATTGTAAATTTTATATATCGAAAAGTTTAATCCGCCTCGGCCGATTACTAGCTAGGCGGTGGTCGACCGCCCAACTAGCACCTAGCGCTTTTTGCAACCTTGTGATAAAGTTAAAAGAACTTGAGAATTATCTTCGGTAATTTGGCCGTGAAACAACGGATGAAATGGTTTTGTGTTACATTTAGGTTCTAGTTACAACCCGTAACCTTAATACTATCATATGAGTTTTCAAACCGGGTAACATTTCAATACAAAATTATAGCATATACGGTATAAATAACAAAAAAATGTACCTTGTGGCTGAGGACATGAAGGTTGGGATGAACAAAGTGGCATCAAGGTGCCTATATCTTGAGCTAGCTTTAGGAATTAGTCACACTCGAGTACTCAACATAGAAGGAATTCACAACTTAAAGTTTGATATGCAAAAGAAGCAACATCAACATATTCTCACTCCTCGGATCATCTAATGTTATCACTAGTCTGGTGCGTAAAAGGGCTTGTCCTTTGAAAAGAATTCAATTGAGAAGGAGACCGTGCCTCAATATTTAATCCTATGACTAGAGGAATGTCGAAAATTTGCAAGTCTATCTACATACGGTTCCCAAGCATACCCCGTCATATCAAAAAGGTATGGTTGGCTTTTGGATGTCGTGTTCGGGGGTTGTCATCGCTAAAAAAATATTAGGAATCAAGTATGCGTTTACCCAAAGTTTATATTGTTGGCGCGGGGCATATGCATCAAGTTGGCGTCGTTGCTATCTCAACATCATCATCAATGAACTAGTTGAAGAGTTTTGTTGTCGTTCGATAGTAAAATATATTACATGAGTACTCATTGTGAATACAACTATGTACTCTAATATGTTTTACCATTTAACGACAAGAGAACAAAAGGCGGGTACCAACAATATAAACTTGGGCCATAAAGTACTCCACCCTTTATATTTTGAGTATCACGCGCTCACCCAGAATCCAAAAGCATACATACCATTCTGGTCAAACCGGTATGCTTGGGAAACCGTTTGTACATAAGGCTTGCAAAATTTCAACATTCCTCTTTTTTTTTTAACGGCAAATTGAAATTAATAAAAAAACTAGCAAGAAGCTAGAAAATTACAAGGATATGGCTTTTGGGACTTTCATCTCAGGAACTCCAATAATATTGTTTTTACATCTATTGGATCACAAGTGAAAGAGTTAACGAACAATATCATCAAAATGCACTTGGTTGCAGGATTTTCCAAATCATCCACCACATAAAACATAAAGTGATCCCCTTCTAGCTTTCCTTTAGAGCTTAGTAAACCGAGAAGTAGTTTTGAAAACCAAGGCATCCATTCTTTCGTAACAAGAAAAATCTGGAATATAATTTTCCCACCATCGAGCAATTGTACGCATAAAGTCAGCTAAATTACAAGAGTAGAAAAGATGCGAGCATGATTCTCCAGCTAAACCACAATTTGGGCATATAATAGAAGGAATATCAATCCCACGAAGTGAAAGGTTAAGTCTCGTGGGGAGCTTATCCAAACAAACTTTCCACGCTAAAATATTTACCTTTATGGAAACCACTTTCACACCATCTAGTAACGTTCACCAACAAAAGGTAAAATGAATATCACCTAATAAATGTTTAGCGAGTGAACAGAAAACTCACCAGAAGAACCAAGAAGCCATGCCCATCGATCATTGGAAGGAGATAAAGATATTGACAACTAAAGTTCAACTAGATGGGAAGTGCTTCTTTCTTCCCCCCCTCCACAGGGGGTTTCTTGGTTGGTCACACAGGACTTTTTCTTGTACGCAACGAACTTTCCTCTACCAATTCGAACAGGAGTCAAGTTACCCAAGGAGACACAATTTTGGAGGCGCTTTGTTGTTCCAAGCACACATAGGGAGTCCTTCTATAGCTATCTACAAAGTCTGATATCGCTCACAAAAGAATTATTAGCATTACCCAAGATCATGGAACCAATTCAAGACACAAGCATGATTAATCAATTTTTCTGTGGGAAGCACAAGATTTTGGATGATCTGGGACCCACGTACCCCCACCAAGATAAGAGATCTTTATGTCATCAAATCCCTCATCCGTTAAGGATGACAGAAAGGTTAGATAGGGGTTAATATCTTTATTTTTCCATTAGAAACACATGAGAGATCTTTGCTGCTTAAGCAATCATCTTCATGAGCAATAGCAGGTGAGGAATCATGGAATCATATTAGAAGTTGACCCAAAAAAAAAAAAAAAAAAAAAATTATTAGGCTGGTTCGATTTCAACACAGAAGCAAACGAATGATTCTATGGGTTTCTTCTATTCCCATTCGTTGGACCTTACATTAGGCTCATTGAACCCACCTAAATGTCTATCATCACTCTTCGAATTACGAATGTTCCTACCATTCAAAGGTGGCGTGCCAAATCGTGCCTTATTTGCCTGTAACTTCCTTTGATCTCTTCAGTGGAATGAAAGAATCAACAACATGTCCATACTTATTACAAGCATGAAACAGATCCTTGGCCGAAAATGTCTCTGGAAGATTAGACACGTAATCGAATCGAGATCTTAGCCACGTCGTCTTCATAATGATCTATAAACCATGTTCTTCCTTGAAACTACATGCAATCACTCGATACCATGATAAACAGATGAGGTGGAGTTCTTTGAGATTGAAGGGAGATATGTTTAATGGAGGCGGGAGGAGAAAAGGGAAACGGGAAAAATGGAGTCAATTGGGGTTGAATTTAAAAGAGAATTAGAAGTACTGCGTAACCCAAGTTTATATTGTTTCCAGCGGCATATGACATCAAGTTGGCATCGTGCTATCTCAACATCATCATCATGAACTTGTTGAAGATTTTGGTATGTCGTTCGATAGTAAAATATATTACATGAGTACTCATTGTGAATACAACTATGTACTCTAATATGTTTTACCATTAAACGACAGGAGAACAAAAACTTTAATAGGTTCATGTTGAGGTAGCACGGGGCCAACTTCATGCGATAGGCGGGTACCAACAATATAAACTTGGGCCATAAAGTACTCCACCCTTAATATTTTGAGTATCACGCGCCTCACCCACAATCCAAAAGCACACATACCATTCCGATCAAACCGGTATGCTTGGGAAACCGTTTGTACATAACGCTTGCAAAATTTCTAACATTCCTCTAGTGATAAGGATTGTAGATCTAGACACGATGTGCCTTGTAAATTTATTTCTTTTAAAAGGACAAACCCTTTTAAGCACAAGACTCTTGATAACATTAAATGGTATCATGAGTTAAAATCATTAGGTTAAAGAAGGTGGTGTTGCTCCTTATGTAGATCAAATTTTGAGATCTGAATCGAATCAAGAATTCCATCTACAACACGCCCCTTTGCCACTCTAGTGATGTTTAATAATCTAACTAGGTATAGCTTATTACGGGTGCTTATTACTACCTCCGTCCCATAATAAGTGTTCATTTTGACTTTTCTGATTCTTTCTTATTCAACTTTTACTATGAATAATTTTATTTGTGTTATATAATACTTGATGAAAATATATAAATGGATTGAGTTTTATATGTGTTTTCATTTGTATAATTTTCATCAAGTACTATTTAACACAAATAAAAATATTTATAGTCAAAGTTGAACATAAAAGACTAAAAAAAGTCAAAGTGGACACTTATTATGGGACGGAGGGAGTAGTGGTTAAGTACACATCTATACTACATTATAAAGCATTTTCAACCCATTTTTGAAAATGTTGAAAAATTAAGTAGTGCAATTTTTTATGCACGTTGTACAATCTTTTTATGCAACCAATAAAAGTCAAACAAACAATTTAACACCTCTTTAAAAGCCATTAAAAAGACTGTTACATTCCAAGTTACAAAACATAATGTACAATCTTTTTATGCAAGCAATAAAATTCTGCCAAACAATATAACACCCTTTTTAAAAACCATTAAAAAGGCTGTTACATTTTATCACTATAAATATAACTACAATCCATTTCACACACCACACAAACACTACATAACAAAAAATACCCACTATTCTCTCATCTCGTAAAAACTATCATCCACCACTCCAACCTCATCACGTCGGCCCTACCACCGGACGTCACTACCACGCCGGACGCCACCACTACACCGGACGCCACCACCACGCCGGACGTCACCGCCTACCACCCAACGTTACACGCAACACTTTCAATTTTTTTTTTTATAGATTTACATATATTGTTTGTAGATCTAGGTTGTCGGTAATATATTTAATGTTTTAATTTTTTATAGAAGTTGCCGCCGTCGCGCCTGAGTCACCGGTATTAGAAGGTGAATTCCTCATATCCTTGTATTCATCACTAGCATCTTTATATATAGATGAGTCCTAAGACTATACAAGGAAAATGGCAATCACAATTAATGATACATAATTGCTAATGTCAATCGAGGCAATCACAATTAATGATAATTGCTAATGACAGCTAATACTCTCCCGCAGTTTGAGCGGGAGGCTTCTCGAAATCCCAAACATACATTTAAATCCCAAAAAAAAAAAAAAAAAAATTAAATGGAAATGGTGCGTTTCAATGCACGTTGCTGTGGTAACTTGCAGGCCAACGCCGTTGCAACCTTTCACATGGCGGTATCATAACGCCACCAACGGCGTTGCCACGCGGGCATAACGCCGGTTGAGGCGCTATGACACCGTACCCTCTGAGCCCAAGTCCTTTGGTCTGAATTCATAACTATGTATGAGAATTTGTAAAATGTAAACAATAGAATAGATAATTTTTTGTGTTTATTTTGTGGCCATTGCTAATTTACTATATCTGTTTTGTAGGGCATTGAGTCTTATGATTTGGAATTTCTTAACGGTGTTATGACCAGGGTTCTAAAAGGCCCGTTATAGCGCCGTTATAACGCCGTTAAGGCCTCCCAAAAGCGTGAGGCGTGACTTTCACGTTACGCACTAGATTAAGGCGTAGGCTTAAGGTGTGACGTGAAATCAGAAGTGAAAAAACGAAATAAAGCGCGATAAGACATGATGCATTAAAGCTTTTTTGAATTCAATTTTCAATAAAAATCGCTTTATTTATATAAATGAAAAAGATTATATACAAAGATTGTTTATTTACTTTATTCCTTATGTATGACACTTTTTGTAAACTCAATACATTTGAAATATGATATAAATATAAAGATTTATAAATATGTTCATATTTTGTGCCGTTTTAAGTCACGCCTTAAAAAACGTCATGACTCGTCATGGCTCATAAGGCGTGATGCTTGGTCATGCCACCACGCCACGCCTCGCGCTATTTATAACCTTAGTTATGACTAGTGTCGAGCCAACTCGGGCGATGATAGAGTACTCCATAAGCGATCTTGGTATCTAATTGCGTTGTACTTAATATTACATTGCAACTTATTATCACTAATCATGATTCCCATAGGCGGTTATTTAGGGACAATACAATTGGATGTACTCTGTCACTTTGTAAAATGCTATATAAATTTATATAAATTCCATAACTTTAGTAATTGATACCTCCTCACACTCATTCATAGTGTTGTAAACGAATTGAACGTTTAGTGAACATCGTAAACCGTTTAGTAAAAAGTCCGTTCCATTTATATTTAGTTTCCTTATGCTTTAATCCAATATCTCGCCATATATACCAAACTCAATAACACAAAGGTACCCCAACTATGATTGAATGTCAGGGAATGCTCAAGTCGTAATCCGTATTTATACGACTAGAACTTGAGCCTATTAGGGCACACACCACCGAGTGAACGTTTTATTAATATAATTAATATATTCATACTACCTCCGTCCAATATTAAGTGTCCAGGTTGACTTTTTTGAATCTTTGTTCTACAACTTTGACTCTAAATATTTTTGTTTGTGTTATATAATACTTGATGAAAATTATACCAATGAAAAATACATTTAAAACTCAATCCGTTTATATATTTTGCATCAAGTATTATATAACACAAAAATAATTAGTTAAGATCAAAGTTGTAGAACAAATACTAAAAAAGTCAACCTGAACACTTAATATGGAACGGAAGGAGTAGTAATTATATTAAATAACGAAATAATTAAACGGCAGTTAATTATACCGCTAGATGTTATAACTAATTTATAAACGATTATTAACAAGTAAGGGACTTGTTAGTACAAAATCAAAACCCATGAGGTGTTTGGATAAGGCATGTCAAACCAATGAAAAAGAAAAGGAAGGAAAGTGTGTTTCTAGCCAACTTGAGGAGGTGCATGATTGTAACTTGGAGACCAAGTTACTTCAATATATAAACACCCCTAGCTTTCCCTCATTCTTTCTCACGATGTATAAAAAAATTACAAAACCTTAACGATTGCCAAAAAGCTAAAGGCAAAAGTTTGACTTGCCTCATTCAATCGGTAGTATAACAAAACCCAAAAGGTTTTACTTCGATCGAGCTTTGTTAGAGCTAGGTTAAATATAACTGGTAAACCTTAACATATATTGTTTCTTATTATCTGCGTATTGAAATCGCTGCATGTGTATAGTAGTTATAGTCATGATATATGCATGCTGTTTGTATAGCCAACTTTATGATTAGGGTTGCATGCAGATAGAGGATTTTTTTTGGTTGCTCATTATATCTGCTTAACATATAAGCGAAAGCATAAGCATAAATAGTGTTTGGATCCGCTTATAATGGTTTTTATGTTAGATGCAAATGTTTTTTGATGTTCATGAGTGTTGTGCGTACGGGTCTAATTATATGATCGAGTGCGTCTTTAATCTAGAGATGTCACGCACATGGTTTAATGTGTCTTAATTAGCTGTTTAGTTATTGCCAGGTTTATAATTAAATTGAAGCCCTAGAAGGACATACTCTTATTGGTGATGGATTTGAAGAAGCCACAAGTTGTGAGAGCCCGTAAACGACCCGAACTTTATCTGCCTCATGCAGAGATGGGAAAAGTTCGCTTAAGATTCGCACCCGAACCAAGTGGTTGTCTCCACATTGGTCATATAAAGGCTGTTTTATTGAACCAAAACTTTGCTCAAAAGTTCGACGGGAAACAAATCATGCGTTTTGATGATACAAATCCAGCTAAGGAGAACAATGAGTATATGGATAAAATTATAGAAGTTCTCAAGACTATGGGTATTAAATACGAGGAGGTCACATTTACTTCTGATTACTTCCCGCAGCTTATGGACATGGCGGTAAAGTTGATCAAAGAAGGAAAAGCTTTTGTTGATGATACCCCACGTGAGCAAATGCAGAGCGAGCGTATGGCCGGGATTGATTCCAAGTGTAGAAACAACACAGTCGCTGAAAATATCGAGTTATGGAATGAAATGATTGCTGGATCAGATAGAGGATTACAATGTTGATACCTCCTCACACTCATTCATAGTGTTGTAAACGAATTGAACGTTTAGTAAACATCGTAAACCGTTTAGTAAAAAGTCCGTTCCATTTATATTTAGTTTCCTTAATATATCCGACATATGATTTTGCCTGTCCGTTTGTTGATTCTATTCAAGGTATTACACATGCTCTTCGATCTAGCGAGTATCATGACAGAAATGCCTCCAGTATTTCCGGATTCAAGATACTATGGGGCTTAGAAAGGTTCATATATATGAATTTAGTAGGTTAAATATGGTTTTTACACCTCTTAGCAAACGGAAGCTTTTATGGTTCGTTGAGAACGGAATAGTTGATGGATGGGATGATGCCCGTTTCCCGACTGTGCAAGGAATGCTACGCAGAGGTCTTAAAATGGATGCATTGATACAATTCATACTTGAGTGGTAGATGTGCATATTAATACATTTTCTTTGCTTTATTTTGTAACCTGTTTAACCCGGACCGGGATAAAGCATAACTCGAGTTGAAATGAAGTACAACCTCTACATTTTTAGTTGCTAGATCTTAGTTTTGTTCTCTTTTTCTTAACAGGGGCCGTCAAAGAATGTGAATCTTATGGAATGGGATAAACTTTGGAGCATCAACAAGAAAAAAATTGATCCTGTTTGTCCTCGACATACTGCAATTGTTAAAGAAGGTCGTGTATTATTGACTTTGTCGAATGGCCCCGAGACTCCGTTTGTGCGTAAAATCCCAAAGCATAAGAGATATGAGGGTGCTGGTATGAAGGATACAACTTTTACAAAGGAGATATGGATAGAACAAGTTGATGCGAAGGCCATAGCTGATGCTGAGGCCATATCGGGTAATCTGGATATTACTCTAATGGACTGGGGCAATGCAAGTATTAAAGAAATTAAGGATCCATCACCAAAAGGAATACGTCCTGTTATGTTTTCGTCAATATCCCTGAAGTGACTCTTAATCCCCGTCATATGGTTACTTGCACCATTATCTAAGTACCATATGCTTGTATCCGTTGTAGCATATTTTCCGGGTTGAATTTGTCCTTCATTCAACAAAACTTCTTCGTGTTCAGTTTTATGTGTAGTCATTAATAGTGATGGTTCGTCATCTTCTAAGATAAGGTTCGATTGTTCCTGAGTTGTCGATGATTCTTTGCAGTCTTTTCTAAAATGTCCAAATTTCCTACACTTGTGACATTTTATTTTGCTCATATCCCACTCACGCTTATTCCTATTTGACTTTCCTTTGTGAGTCGAGCTTTCCTCATTTGAGTCATATTTGTTTCTATTTCTTTGCCAGTTTCCTCGTGAAAAATTTGATTCACCTCCGCGTTTATTAAATCGCCTTCCTTTTCTCGAGTGTTCGCCATGTGCGAATAGTAAGTTTTCCTGGCTTTCCACTTGTCCTCCTTTTCGGAGTTTTATCCTTTCCTCAAATGCCTTGAGTTTTCCAACGATCTCGTCTAGGGTAATTTTGTCAAGATCATTTGTTTGTTCTATGGATGCTACTATTTGAATGAACCTATCTGGTGTGGAATCTAATAGTTTTCGCACTAATAGTGATTCATCTAAAGTTTTCCCTAATTCTTTAGCCTTAGTGGCATAGCCGTTTAGTTTAGCCGTAAATGCATCCATCGTGTCGTCTTCCTTCATCTGAAGTGTTTGAAACCCAATCATCAATGATTGTAACCGTGCTTGCTGCACTCTTTCTTCTCCAACGTGTCTCGTTTTTAATGAATCCCATAATTCCTTTGCCGTTTCACAACCCGCTACTTGTAAAATCACATCTTCGGTCAACGCTTGATATAGGAAGGCCGTCGTTGCCTTGTCCTTCTTATCATCTACTTGCGTGTCTTCCTTAGGTTCTATCGCTTCCCATAAATCATATGCTTCTAATATAACCTTAATTTGTATAGCCCAAACGGTGTAGTTTGTGGTTTTCAATTTAGGGCATTGATATTGTGCGATTGGTGTTACGGGTTTTAGTGGTGTCGAAGTGCTAGTCGTATCGTCACCAGCCATCTTATATGTGCTTATTATCTTCACCTCCTAATCGTAACTAGTATGGTATTCCTTACTACTACGGGAACAGAAATAGTTTTTCGGGAATCCTAGTAATACGAAAAGTAATATTTCTATACTAATAATATGATAGAAATCTAGAGATTTGATTTCTAACCGTAATGTTTGTTGTCCCAACTCTAGATCGATATTATACAAGTTGCAAAGTAAATTGAATAAGTGAATTATCTAATCTGTCTAACCATTGAATGTTACAGAGTTTTACATATATATATGTTGTGAATCGGTGCCAACAAACCGATGTGTCCCTTCCTTTTTTTTCCAACCAAAATAGCTAACTTTCTGTTATTAAGTTTCTAACTAACATAGTTGGCCCTTCGTGTTTATAATATTACATATGAAGCATAAGAGTAAGATTATCGGTTCACATTCTCCTCCTTAATCTTGATTGTTGCTTCGTCCTAAATCTTGAACTCCGAGCATTTGTCGCATAGTCACGAACTTCAATCTTGGTAGAGCCTTCGTTAGAATATCTGCTCTTTGTAGTTCTCCGCTGACGTGTTCCATATTGATGTGCCCATTCTCTACGCATTCTCGAATGAAATGATAGCGAATGTCGATGTGCTTGCTTCTTCCATGAAAAACTGGGTTCCTGACGAGTGCTATTGCTGAAACGTTGTCGACCTTCAGCGTTATCCTTTTCTCTTCCCATCCAGTTAATTCACTAAGTAGTCGTTTTAACCATAAGGCTTGACATGCTGCTCCAGTAGCCGCCATGAATTCTGATTCACATGATGATAGCGCCACTGTTGGTTGTTTCTGAGTACACCAGGTAATAGGTGATTCTCCAAAATAAAATACTATCCCAGTAGTTCCTTTTCCTTGATCGGTGTTGATTCCATAACTACTGTCGCTGTAACCTGTAATCTTGCAGCCGCCTTCTTTCTTGTATATTATGCCATGCTCCTTCGTTCCTTTGATATATCGGATTACTTGCTTTACCGCCTTCAGGTGATGATCCTTCGGGTCTTGCATGAATCTGCTGAGTAGTCCGACTGAATAACTAAGATCTGGTCTTGTATGTAGTAAGTACCTGAGACTTCCAATTAAGCTTCTGTAATAAGTTGCGTCAACTGGGTTTCCCATCTTCCGCCTTGACCAACTTAGTACCGGGATCCATTGGTATCTTTGTGTCATTACTTTCCATCATACTTGATTCTTTCAAGATCTTGTTGATGTATCCTGTTTGCTTGATTGTAATCTCTCCTCCTGTCTGAGTAACTTCTATCCCAAGGTAATAAGCTAACAATCCTAAGTCGCTCATTTCAAATTTGTCTTTCATCTGGGATTTAAACAAGTCGATTTCCTTCCTTGGAGTGCCCGTGATTATCAAGTCATCTACGTAGACTCCAACTATAAGTGTAGAAGTCTTGCTTCTCTTCGTGTAAACTGCTTGTTCGAGATTACATTTCTTAAAGTCTAATGACTTTAAGGTTTGATCAAGCTTCACATTCCAAGCTCGTGGTGCTTGCCTTAAGCCATATAATGCTTTAGTGAGCTTGTAAACTTTCCTTGAATTTCCTTGTTGTATGAAACCTTCAGGTTGTGTAACATAAACTTCTTCATCAAATCCCATGTAAAAATGCTAATTTTTACATCTAAGTGATGTACTTGCCATCCATGATATGCTGCTAGTGCTAATATCAAACGAACTGTCTCAATGCGTGCAACTGTGAAAATACTATCGTCAAAGTCTATTCCTTGTTCCTGTACATATCCTTTTGCTACTAATCGTGCCTTGTATCTGATGATTTCTCCTTTTGCATCCCTCTTGGTCTTGAAAACCCATTTGAGTCCTATTGCCTTGTGATTCGTAGGCAAAGTAGTAAGAGTCCATGTGTTATTCTTGTTGATTGAATCCAGTTCAATCTTCATGGCCTCAATCCACTTCTTATCTATTGATGCCTCCTTGTAGTTACGTGGTTCTTCTTCCGTAAATAACAGACTTTCAGTTTCAACTATACGTGCATTCTCATATATTTCCGTTAAATATTTGAAACCTCGTACTGGTGTATCATCAAATCCATTTTCTGATCTCTTTGTAGAACTACTAGTAGCTTCTTCTGCCTCTTCCGAGTGTGGGTTGTAATTGTATGTTGGTGGGGTGATTGGAGAGTCTGGAGCAGTAATTGGTTCCTGTTCCTAATAGGTATTGTCATTGTTTTCTGAGTTGACTTGTGTAGTGTTTCCATTGTCGACTCCTTCTACCACAAAACTTACCCAAACAGATCTGTGTACTTGTATTCTCTCGTTGTTAGCCCTATCCAGGTTTTGTTTACCAATAAAACTTTAACATCCCTTGCTAAATTTTTCCTTTTTTGCCTTTTGGATCATAGTAGACCTACATGCTTTATGATCCACCATATTCTCCCTAATAAATCATGAGTATATGCATCTGTCATCCAGCTTCTTCAAGTAGGTATTGTTATCTTGGGCATAAGCTGTGCAAATCCGAATACCTTAGGTTTTTCCAGATTTGAGTTTTCTGTTGTAATGGCCCATATGGAGTTTTATCTACAGGCTCTTGTGGGTACCCTTTTTTAATATGTATATGGTTGCCTGACTGCTTCCGCCCAAAAGTTTAGTGGTAACTGTCATTGTTTCATCATACTCCTAGTAGTAGAATAGGCACTTTCATTTCTCCTTTCCCACAACACCATTTTGTTGAGGTGGAGTAAGGTGCCGACAATTGTCGTGCTAATCCATGCTCTACAGTAATTGGTGAATTCATTTGATGTTTAACTCACCTCCCCTATCTTTGTTAGCATCCTTAATGTTCGAAACCTCATTTTCCGTTTCACAATCCGTTGTCTAAATTCCTTGAAAGTGTCAAATGCTTGATCTTTCGATGTCAGAAAGTAAGCCCACATAAAACGTGTAACAGTCGTCCACTAACAAGAAAATGAGTTTCTTTCCGAGTGTTGTGGCTGACTTATAGGGCCACGAAAGATCTCCATATACTAAACCCAACGGGTTTATTGATTTGAATATACTTATTTGGGAATGGTGTCCTAACAGTGTTTTCCACAACAAACAATGCATCAAAAAATTTGTCCTGCATGATTTATTCTTGGTAATTCCTTCTACTACTAAATCCTATTCCTGTCATCTTTTTATGTCGTCAAAAGTCAGGTGACCTAATCAAGCGTCCATAACCATGCTTGTTTTATCACATTTTGCTAAGAGGCATATGGGGTGCTTCTATTGTATTCTAATACGTAAAGTCGACTCTTATATCTTTTCAACCTTCCATCAACAACTTTATATTCTTACATACAAATCAGTTTATTTCCATCCATGATGATCTTACAACTATCTTAGTAAGTATGTCCCTAAAACTAAATATGTTGGCTCTTGAGGTTTTGAATGTATATACCATCCTATTAACTATTCTTTTGTTCATCTAGTTTCCCTACACCTAAAACAATATAGAGACTCCCTTCCCCTTTATCTCCACATACGATCCATTCTCCAAAACGAACTGCGTCCAGTTAGGCTTTCGCCAATAATCCCTAAAAGACTCTTGGTTCGCGTCAAATAGGGTTACTTTGTCACCATTTATCAAATACCATATGCTTGCATCTGTTGTAGCATATTTTCCGGGTTAATTTGTCCTTCGTTCAACAGTATTTCCTCGTGTTCAGTTTCGTGTGTGGCCATTAATAGTGATGGTTCTTCGTCTTCTAAGATAAGGTTTGATTATTCCTGAGTTGTTGATGATTCTTTGCAATTCTTTCTAAAATGTCTAAGTTTCCTACACTTGTGACATTGTATTTTGCTCATATCCCACTCCACGCTTATTCGACTTTGTTTTCTTAGTGAGTTGAGCCTTATCCTCCTTTGAGGTCGTATCTATTTCTATTAACGTACCAGTTTCCTCGGGTAACAAGTTTGTTCTGAACCTCTGCGATTACCAATCGTCTCTCCTCTTCCTCACGAGTGTATCTCACATTGGCGAAAAGTAATTTTTCCTGGATTTCTACTTGTCTCAACAGCACTTTTGAAGTTTTATCCTTTCCTCAAATGCCTTGAGTTTTCCAATGATCTCGTCTAGGGTAATGTCATCAAGATCATTTGTTTGTTCTATGGATGCTACTATTTGAATGAACTTATCTGGTGTGGAATCTAATAATTTTCGTACTAAAAGTGATTCATCCAATGTTTTTCCTAATTCTTTTGCCTTAGTGGCATAGCCGTTTAATTTAGCCGTAAATGCATCCACTGTGTCGTCTTCCTTCATTTGAAGTGTTTGAAATCCAATCATCAATGACTGTAACCGGTTGCTCACTGTTCCTCTCTCCAACGAGTCTCTTCTTTAACGAATCCATATATTCTTCGCTGTTTTACAACCCGCGACTTGTAATATCACGAATTCGGTAAACGCTTGATATAGGAAGGTAATCGTTGCCTTATCCTTTTTCTCATCTGCTTGTGTATTTTCCTTAGTTTCTATCATTTCTCATAAACCGTGTGCTTCAAGTATAACTTTAATTTGGATAGCCCAAACGGTGTAATTTGTCGATTTTAACGTGGGGCATTGATAGTGAGTGATTGGTGCTACGGGTTTTTGTGTTATCAAAGCGCTATTAAGATCTTCAATAGTCATCCTATTTGTGCGTATGATCTTCACTTTCTAACGTATGGGATTTTCTTACTAATAAGTGTACTCCTAGATATAACCCTGGAAAAAAAAACAACAATATTTTTTTCGGGAATCCTAGTAATACGAAATAATATTTGCTCTACTAATAATAGTGATAAGATCTAAGAAATTTTGATTTCTAAAACCGAATGTTGTGTAAAACACAACCGTAATTTATTCCCCGTTGTGGTCGGTATGTAAACGATTAGACCCACAACTTTTTCGGTTCCATTTCTTTGCGTAGTATCACCAATCCCAACAAATTTCTGTATTTTCCTTTCGATGTTCACAATTAAATTTGTTGTTGGTTTTGTCCTCGTTGTTATCTCAGCTTGTGTGTCAAAACCAATTCGATATACCACGAAAACAAATATCTTCTTCTCCTTTTTGTGTTGGCTTCGAATTCTGCCACAGAAAGAACCAACTAGACTTTTTCCTTACTTGGTGTTATTCCCTTTTTGTGTCGCCTTGAATTCGTATCTCACAGTAAACACCCTAGAACCTTTCTCTTATTCCTTCTCTCGTATATTTCCAAACAACCAATAATGGCTTTCGTTTTTGTTAGTTTAAGTTTGACTCCAAAAAATCGTTTTCCACAAAATGTATACCCGTATAATTTTCTTTCCTTTCCTTTGTGTCGATACTTATCAGACCGTTGCCCACAAAGTCCTAACTCAAACACACGCTTATAGTTCCAAGCGTTGTGAGTTTTTCTTTTCCTTTGTGTTGTTCTCAAAAATGTTACCCACAAAGTCCTTCCACTCGCTTTACAAAGCGTTGTGTATACTCTTTTCCTTCTATGTTGCGTTACAAGAGCAATCCCACAGAAGTCTTTCCGCTAGCTTTTCCTTTTCGATATTACGCTACTTATCAAGCGTCGATATGTTTTTCCTCTTCCTTTGTGTCGCGTTCAAAGCAGTCCCCACAAAGTCCTTCAACGTTGTTCTTTTTTTTGTTGTTGCGTATGCAGTTCCCAACAAAGTACCTTCCACCAATTCGTTTGGCGTTCTACGTTTGCAACTTACGTCGGTTTAGATCGTGCACTATCTTCCCAACGTTTCCAAATTATTCAGATGTTGTTTGTTTGTTTTAAAACAACACGTTTTCCACCGAGACTCTTCTTGTTCCCAGCGTGTTTTCCTCTCTTTTCGTTCACTGTTTTGGTATCAAACGAGCGTACGAATAACGTGTGCTCTGATGCCAATTGTTGTCCCTAGTTGTGAGTCGATACAAGTTGCAATATTACTGAATAAATTGTGTATATCGTCTTATCTTAATATCGAGTACATACATATGTTTATATAGTGGTTCAAACGAACCATCGTGTCCTTTCGGTAAAACCATAACCGAATTCTAACTACTTTAACTGTCTTAAAAAATACGTTTTACGGTATTTAACAATCTACTAACATGTTTTATGGCCCTTTGGTTTTCATAAATAACATAAATGGTAGGAGCAATGTCGAGATTATTGTTCACACGACTTATAACTATCAACACTTGGCAGCAACAATCCTTCAACTTTAAGTCTTTGTTCATTATCAGCCAAATCTTCTTACAAGCTTAAACTAAAAAAAACAAAAAAACACAATAAGCCCCTCATCTTTTATGTTTACCAAATTGAGACTATACTTTTCATATCCCCCCTTAGTCTCAACCCGGTAAACATCATACATACCAAGTCTTTTAACCAGCTCCAAATGCTGAAATGCATCCAATCATTTTGTAAGGATATCTGCAATTTGATTTGCAGAATCCACTTTAACAGTTCTAACAACACCTTTTAAAATCTTTTCTCTTACAAAATGTAAGTCAATTTCAAGATGTTTTGTTCTTTCATGAAAAACTAAATTAGCAGCTATTTTAATAGCAGAATTACTGTCACGGTGAAGTGAAACTGGTAAAAGTTTTTCAATTTGTAAATCTTTTAAAATTTTCAAGATCCAAATAACTTCACTGGTCACTGAAGCAAGAGCTCTATACTCTGCTTCAGTTGATGATTTAGAGAGAGTATTTTGTTTCTTACTTTTCCAAGAAACAAGAGAGTTATTAAGAAACACACAATACCAGTAACAGACTTTCTTGTAATAATACACTTAGCCCAATCAGCATCAGAATAAGCATTAAGAAACATACCAGATGTCCTTGCAATATGAATTCCTAAACCTGGACAACTCTTAAGATATCTCAATATCTTAAATGCAGTCTTAAGATGAGAAGACAAAGGAGAATGCATAAACTGACTTAAACAATGCACATCATAAGAAATATCAGGCCTAGTATTGGTCAAGTAAATCAATTTTCTCATCAATTTTTGATAATCAGTAATATTATCAAGTAAATGATCATTCTCAGAAGCCTCATTAGAAATGACAAGCTTAGACATAAGAGGAGTTTTTGCAGGTTTACACGCAAGCATACCATACTCAGATAACAAGTCAAGAACATACTTTCTCTGATTGAGGCAAATACTTTTATCAGTATCTACAACTTCAATTCCAAGAAAATATTTAAGTTTACCTAAGTATTTAATCATAAATTAAAACTTAAGAAACACTTTAAACTTCTCAATCTCAGAAACACTATTACCAGTAATGATAATATCATCCACATAAACCAATAAAGCAAGAAATACCCCCTTATCAAACTTTGTTTATAAAGAATAATCAGATTTACTCTGACTAAACCCATTTTCAATCAAAGTAGAAGTCAACTTAGCATTCCACTGTCTAGGAGCCTGTTTTAAACCATATAAAGACTTTTTAAGTCTGCAAACCTTATTATCAGAAGGAAAATATCCTTCTGGTGGCTTCATATAAACCACTTCCTCAAGATCACCATATAAAAAAGCATTATTCACATCAAGTTGAAACACAGGCCAAGACATACACACATCAATATTCAATAAGCATCTAACAGTCACCATTTTAACAACAGGAGAGAAAGTTTCCTCATAGTCAATACCTTCTTTTTGACCAAAGCCCTGAGCAACTAACCTAGCTTTATATCTATCTATCTCACCACTAGATTTAAACTTAATCTTATAGATCCATTTACTTCCAATGGCTTTTCTTCCCTCAAGCAATTCTATAATTTCCCAAGTGCCATTTCTAAGTAAAGCTTCCATCTCCTGGTTCGTAGCATCAGTCCAGTGGGGATATTTAGATGCTTCAAAATAAGTTTTAGGCTCTCTGGTTTTATTAAGCTGAGTTACAAAACAAAAATTTTCAGAATTAAGTTTTAAATAACCAACATATTTCTTAAGATCATATTTAACTTTTGATTCAACAACAAAATCATTATAAATGCTGGCCATTAGGAAAACACTTTGTCCTTGAAGAACCTTCTAACATTTTGAACACCATGAGAAGAGCTTGGATTTTGATCCAAGTTACCCTCAGAAAAAATATTTTCTTCAAGTGTGACAACCTCCTCATTCTGTGTGGCAACAAAAACATCACTGCTATCAACATCATTTCCAGAATCAACAAGAAAATCAGCAGTGTTGTTATTGCTTCTAGACACAGAAGAGCTGCTACTATCAATTTTATTTGTATTTAGATCATTAGCTACTCTCTCATCATCATTAGGTATATTAGGATATCCAATATTGATGTGCTGTCGTGTAGGGTCAATTTGTTGATTA
The DNA here is from genome assembly GCA_026074375.1 of Tanacetum coccineum. Taxonomy (NCBI): domain Eukaryota; kingdom Viridiplantae; phylum Streptophyta; class Magnoliopsida; order Asterales; family Asteraceae; genus Tanacetum; species Tanacetum coccineum. Next base: position 42,904 of record BQNB010020889.1, on the reverse strand, counting down.
CCAAGTTTTAAATTTATATTTAGCCGACATAACCCTAAAACAAAAACACTTTTAACAGGGCATTGTCCCCGATCGGTGAAGTTTCGTGGTAAGTATGGTTTCCGAACTAACTAAGAGCAGGTCGATATAACTGCTTACCTGTATTTCTGCTGAATTATAAGCATCTGTGGGGACATAGTCAAATATGTGATAGATCTCATCATGCAGTCTAAATAATTCTTTTACACTTGTACAGACTATGTTCAAACCTAGGTCCTCAAGCGCATCTATAATACTAGGGGGGTTTTCGTATAGCGCTGAGAGGGAGTGTACACTGGCACAATGTTTGAACTAAGGTAAAGTGACGCCTCTACATATTTTCAATCTATGAGACTTGTTGTAGACGAATCCACTGTAAGCATCCAATAAGACAATTAGAAGATAAAAGAGCGTACAAGCACAATGAAGAAAACTGTATTAGCTCATATTAAAGCCGATTAAATGCTATCGTTTAATGGAGGAGTCAGTTGATTGGTACACATGATTTGTTGAGTGTAAGTTAGAGGCGAGTACTGCAATGATTACAGGGATATACATCTAAAGCGGCATATCCATATCCTCTAAGACTTAGGCGGGACATCATCCTAAGACGCTTAACTACGTTGAAATCCTATCAATAAGTAACGTATTCGCATAAAGCATCATTTTAGTTTAATTATAATCTATCTAGGGATTAAAGCAATGGTGATCTTGTTAAACCCTAGCCCATCGGGACTTTACCCACTTACTGTTTGACAGTATTTTATATACTGGTAGTTCATTGTTCAAGTCTTTACCAATTAATTAAGAACATACTTGTTGAAACATACGGGTCACCTGTCGGTCCAACTAAGCTCATAATTCAACATACGGGTCACCTGTCGGTCCAACTAAGCTCATAATTTTAAGGCAAAGATAGGACATTATTTGTGATTCTATTAGTCCAGTAATATAAAACACGATATGGAGAGCTATCCTAGTATCTAGATTACTTGTTAGGTATCACTAGACCCAGTTGAATGATAGGTCGCATATTCAAACACGTAGACAAGTATTAGGTGATAAACATAATTAAACAATCAATGATAAATTAAGCAATCAGATTAAAACAAACCAAACATTAAATCTTCATTAAGATGGCTAATACCCGAGGGTATTAGCCCATAACCATTGTAATTATACAAGCGTGATCAATTAACCAAGGTAAACTAAACGTTTTACCGAACGATACCAAAAATTAAATGATTACAAGAGTATAGGAATTACATCGGTGGGCTTCTAATGAATCGTGAATCGATTCTTGACCTTTGCTGCTCTTCCTCCACTTCAAAAATTGACTTTAGGTGTTTGTATAGAGAATATATTTTTGCACACTGAAAAACTCGTTTTTGAGTCTCAAATTATAGGCTTCAAGAAAAATTAGATGGATACGCCGTATTGACCTCATTCAATACGGCGTATCCATCAATTTTTCAGAGCCTATAAATAGAAGACTCAAAAACGAGTTTTCAGTGTGCAAAAATCATATTCTCTATACCAAACACCTAAAAGTCAATTTTTTGAAGTGGAGAAGAGCAGCAAAGGTCAAGAATCGATCACGATTCCATAGAAGACACCGTGTAATTCCTATACTCTTGTAATCATTTAATTTTTGGTATTGTTCGGTAAAACGTTTAGTTTAACTTGGTTAATTGATCACGCTTATATAATTACAATGGTCATGGGCTAATACCCTCAGGTATTAGCCATCTTAATGAAGATTTAAGATTGTTTTGTTTTAATCGATTGCTTAATTTATCGTCGATTTTTTAATTATGTTTATCATCTAATACTTGTCTACGTGTTTGAATAGCGACCTATCATCAACGGGATCTAGTGAACCTAACAAGTAATTAGATACTAGGAAAACTCCCATATCCGTGTTTTAATAATTACAAGGACTAATAGAATCACAAATAAAGTCCTATCTTATGCCTTAAAATTATGAGCTTAGTTGGACCGACAGGTGACCCGTATGTTGAATTATGAGCTTAGTTGGACCGACAGGTGACCCGTATGTTTCAACAAGTATGTTCTAAATTAATTGGTAAAGACTTGAACAATGAACTACCAGTATATAAAATACAAATCAAACAATAAGTGGTAACGTCCCGATGGCTAGGTTTAACAATGAACACTATTGCTTAATCCTAATAATTATATTGAAACAAAAATGGATGCTTTTATCGATACGTTAATTAGATAGGATTGCCAACGTGTCTGGTCAAGGGAAGATGTCCCGCCTAAGTCTTAGGAATGATATGCCGCTTCGAGATAAGTAATCATTGCGCTAAACAAACAAACCAGCATTTAATCGGATTTAATATGGCTAATACAGTTTTCTATCATTTTGGCTTGTACCGCTCTTTTATCTTCTAATTGTCTTCTTGCATGCTTATTGTGTTTTGAATTGATTATTGTCACCATAAAACATGTGCCAGTCTCTCAGGCTGAAAACCCCCCATTATAATTAGAACTAGGTTTAACATAGGTTTAACAAGTAAATAGAATTAATTAGATTAACTAAAATACTAATAGAATATAAGGTTAACGACCTCGCTCTTAGTGTTCGACACCATACTTACCACGAAACTTCACCCGATCGGGGACACTGCCCGTTAAAGTGTTGTTTTAGGATAAGTCGGCTAAATATAAATTTAAAACTTGGTAATCAACAAATTGACCCTACACGACAACATATCAATATTGGATATCCTAATATACCTAATGATGATGAGAGAGTAGCTAATGATCTGAATACAAATAAAATTGATAGTAACAGCTCTTCTGTGTTTGGAAGCAATAACAACACTGCTGATTTTCTTGTTGATTCTGGAAATGATGCTGATAGCAGTGATGTTTTTGTTGCCACACAGAATGAGGAGGTTGTCACACTTGAAGAAAATGTTTTTTTTGAGGGTAACTTGGATCAAAATCCAAGCCCTTCTCATGGTGTTCAAAATGTTAGAAGGTCTTCAAGACAAAGTTGTGTTTTCGCACCAGCATCCACGGAATTATAATGATATAGTTGTTGATCCAAAGTTAAATATGATCTTTAGAAAAATGGTTAGTTATTTAAAACTTAATTCAGAAAATTTTTGTTTTGTAACTCAGCTTAATAAAACCAGAGAGCCTAAAACTTATTTTGAAGCATCTAAATATCCCCACTGGACTGATGCTACGAACCAGGAGATGGAAGCTTTACTTAGAAATGGCACTTGGGAAATTATAGAATTGCTTGAGGGAAGAAAAGCCATTGGAATTAAATGAATCTATAAGATTAAGTTTAAATCTAGTGGTGAGATAGATAGATATAAAGCTAGATTAGTTGCTCAGGGCTTTGGTCAAAAAGAAGGTATTGACTATGAGGAAACTTTCTCTCCAGTTGTTAAAATGGTGACAATTAGATGCTTGTTGAATATTGTTGTGTGTATGTCTTGGCCTGTGTTTCAACTGTATGTGAATAAATGCTTTTTTATATGAGATGCGTTGAGGATGTGTTTATATGAAACCACCAAAAGGATATTTTCCTTCTGATAATAAGATTTGCAGACTTAAAAAGTCCTTTAAATGGATTAAACAGCTCCTAGACAATGGAATGCTTAAGTGTACTTCTACATTGATTGAAAATGGGTTTAAGTCAAGAGTAAACTGATAATCTATATAAAATAAAGTATTGAAAGGGGGTATTTCTTGCTTTATTGGTTTAAGTGGATGATATTATCATTACTGGGAAAAAGTGTTTCAGAGATTTGGAGAGGTTGTTAAAGTAGTTCTAAGTTATAAATTTATGATTAAATACTTAGGCAAACTTAAATATTTTCTTTTAATTGAAGTTGTAGATACTGATAAAAGTATTTGCCTCAATCAGAGAAAGTATGTTCTTGACTTGTTATCTGAGTATGGTATGCTTGCATGTAAACCTGCAAAAACTCCTCTTATGTATAAGCTTGTCATTTCTAATGAGGCTTCTGAGAATGACCCTTTACTTATAAATATTACTGATTATCAAAAATTGATGGGAAAATTGATTTACTTGACCAATACTAGGCCTGATAATTTCTTTATGATTGTGCATTGATAGATCAGTTATGCATTCTCCTTTGACTTCACACTTAAGACTGTCATATAAGATATTGAGAAATCATACGATTTGTCCAGGTGTTAGAAAGTTCATATTGCAAGACCATCTTTTATGTTTTTTTAACGCCTTATTTCCCCCCCTGATGCTGAATGGGCTAATAGTATTATTAAAAGAAAGTCTGTATACTGGGTCATTGTGTGTTTTCTTAATAAACTCTCTTGTTTTCTTGGAAAAGTAAGAAACAAACAAACTGCTCTCTAGCATCATCAACTGAAGCAGAGTATAGAGCTCTTGCTTCAGTGACCAGTGAAGTTTTTTGGATCTTGAAAATTTTAAAAGATTTACAAATTGAAAAACTTTTACCAGTTTCACTTCACCGTGACAGTAATTCTGCTATTAAAATAGCTGCCAATTTAGTTTTTCATGAAAGAACAAAACATCTTGAAATTGACTTACATTTTTGTAAGAGAAAAGATTTTAAAAGGTGTTGTTAGAACTGTTAAAGTGGATTCTGCAAATCATATTGCAGATATCCTTACAAAAAGGATTGGAAGCTTTCAGCATTTGTAGCTGGTTAAAAGACTTGGTATGGTATGAGTGTTAACCGGGTTGAGACTAGGGGGATATGAAAAGAATAGTTCTCAATTTGGTAAACATAAAAATAGAGGGGGCATATTGGTGTTTTTTTTGTTTTTTTTTCAGTTTAAGCTTGTAAGAAGGTTAGACTGATAATGAACAAAGACTTAAAGTTGAAGGATTGTTGCTGCCAAGTGTTGATAGTTATAAGTCGTGTGAACAATAATCTCGACATTGCTCCTACCATTTATGTTATTTATGAAAACCGAAGGGCTAAACATGTTAAGTAGATAGTTAATAACCGTAAAACGGTTAAGATAGTTAAAGTAGTTAGAATTCGGTTATGGTTTTACCGAAAGGACACGATGGTTCGTTTGAACCACTATATAAACATATGTATGTACTCGATATTAAGATAAGACGATATACACAATTTATTCAGTAATATGCCAACATGTACGACTCACAACTATGACAACAAGTTGCATTAGCCACACGTTATTCGTACGCTCGTTTGATACCAAAACAGTGAACGAAAAGAGAGGAAAACACGCTGGGAACAAGAAGAGTCTCGGTGGAAAACGTGTTGTTTTAAAACAAACAAACAACATCTGAATAATTTGGAAACGTTGGGAAGATAGTGCACGATCTAAACCGACGTAAGTTGCAAACGTAGAACGCCAAACGAATTGGTGGAAGGTACTTTGTTGGGAACTGCATACGCAACAACAAAAAAAAGAACAACGTTGAAGGACTTTGTGGGGACTGCTTTGAACGCGACACAAAGGAAGAGGAAAAACATATCGACGCTTGATAAGTAGCGTAATATCGAAAAGGAAAAGCTAGCGGAAAGACTTCTGTGGGATTGCTCTTGTAACGCAACATAGAAGGAAAAGAGTATACACAACGCTTTGTAAAGCGAGTGGAAGGACTTTGTGGGTAACATTTTTGAGAACAACACAAAGGAAAAGAAAAACTCACAACGCTTGGAACTATAAGCGTGTGTTTGAGTTAGGACTTTGTGGGCAACGGTCTGATAAGTATCGACACAAAGGAAAGGAAAGAAAATTATCGGGTAACATTTTGTGGAAAACGATTTGGAGTCAACACAAAACAACAACAACGAAAGCCATTTTGGTTGTTTGGAAAAATACCGAGAAGAACAAGAGAAAGGTTCTAGGGTTTACTTGTGAGATACGAATTCAAGTCGACACAAAAAGGGAAAACACCAACGTGAGGAAAAGTCTCGTTTGGTTGTGGGCAGAATTCGAAGCCAACACAAAAAGGAGAAGAAGAACATTTGTTTTGTGGATATCGAATTGGTTTGAACACAAGAGAACAACAACGAGACAACAACAACAAATTTAGTGAACACCGAAAAGGAATACAACAAGTATTGTTGGGATTTGGTGATACTAACGCAAAGAAAAGGAACGGAAAAACGCTGTGGGTATAATCGTTTACATACCGACACAAAGGGAATACGGTTGTGTTTTAACACAACATTACGGTTAGAAATCAAAATTTCTAGATCTCTATCATATTATTAGTATAGAAATATTATTTTCGTATTACTAGGATTCCCGAAAACTATTTCTGTTCCCGTAATACTAGGAGATACCATATTAGTAAGAAAATCCCATACGTTAGAAAGTGAAGATCATACGCACAAATAGGATGACTATTGAAGATCTTAATAGCGCTTTGATAACACAAAAACCCGTAGCACCAATCACTCACTATCAATGCCCCACGTTAAAATCGACAAATTACACCGTTTGGGCTATCCAAATTAAAGTTATACTTGAAGCACACGGTTTATGAGAAATGATAGAAACTAAGGAAAATACACAAGCAGATGAGAAAAAGGATAAGGCAACGATTGCCTTCCACTAATCAAGCGGTTGACCGAAGACCGTGATATTACAAGTCCGGGTTGTAACACACGAATGAATTTATGGGGAATCGTTAAAGAAGATACACGTTGGAGAAAAATAAAGGCAGCCAGCCCGGTTTACAGTCATTGATATTGATTTCAAACACTTCAAATAAAGAAGACTACACAGTGGGATGCATATACGCTAAATTTAAACGGCTAAGCCACTAAGGCAAAGAATTAGAAAAACCTTGGGAAAAATAGAATTACTTTTAGTACGCAAATTATTAGATTCCCACACAAGAAAAATTCATTCAAATAGTAGCAAACCATAGAACAAACAAATGATCTTGATGACTAACCCTCGCCGAGATCATTGGAAAACTCAAGGGCAATTGAGGAAAGGATAAATCCGAAAAGGAGGACAAGTGGAAAGCCAGGAAAACTTACTATTCGCACATGGCGAACACTCGAGAAAAGGAAGGCGATTTAATAAACGCGGAGGTGAATCAAATTTTTCACGAGGAAACTGGCAAAGAAATAGAAACAAATATGACTCAAATGAGGAAAGCTCGACTCACAAAGGAAAGTCAAATAGGAATAAGCGTGAGTGGGATATGAGCAAAATAAAATGTCACAAGTGTAGGAAATTTGGACATTTTAGAAAAGACTGCAAAGAATCATCGACAACTCAGGAACAATCGAACCTTATCTTAGAAGATGACGAACCATCACTATTAATGACTACACATAAAACTGAACACGAAGAAGTTTTGTTGAATGAAGGACAAATTCAACCCGGAAAATATGCTACAACGGATACAAGCATATGGTACTTAGATAATGGTGCAAGTAACCATATGACGGGGATTAAGAGTCACTTCAGGGATATTGACGAAAACATAACAGGACGTATTCGTTTTGGTGATGGATCGTATGTAGAAATAAAAGGAAAAGGCTCTATATTACTAGGATGTAGGAATCACGAACAAAAGATTGTATCAGATGTATACTACATTCCAAACCTCAAGAGCAACATACTTAGTTTAGGACAACTTACTGAGATAGGTTGTAAGATTATCATGGATGGAAACAAACTGACTTTGTATGATAAGAATAAGAAGTTGTTGATAAAGGTTGAAAGATCTAAGAATCGACTTTACAGTATTAGACTACAAATAGAAGCACCTATATGTCTCTTAGCAAATGTAGATAACCAAGCATGGTTATGGCACGCTAGATTAGGTCATTTGAATTTTGACGACCTAAATAAGATGACAAGGAAGGGTCTAGTGGAAGGAATACCAAGAATAAACCATGCAGGACAGATTTGTGATGCATGTTTATTAGGAAAACACAGTAGGACACCATTTCCAAATCAAGCCAAGTTCAGATCAAAGAACCCGTTGGATTTAGTATATGGAGATCTATGTGGTCCTATAAGTCCAGCCACACACTCTGGAAAGAAATTCATTTTCTTGTTAGTAGACGACTGTACACGATTTATGTGGACTTACTTTCTGACATCGAAAGATCAGACATTTAACACTTTCAAGGAATTTAGACAACAGATTGAAATGGAAATGAGAACAAAATTAAGGATGCTAAGAACAGATAGGGGAGGTGAGTTCACATCTAATGAATTCACCAAGTACTGTAAAGATAATGGAATAGCACGACAGTTGACAGCACCTTACTCACCACAACAAAATGGAGTCGTGGAGAGGAGAAATAGAACAGTGTTATCAACTACGAGAAGTATGATAAAAGCGATGAAGTTACCATTAACTTTTTGGGCGGAAGCAGTAAGACACGCCATTTACATACTAAACAGGGTACCGACTAGAGCCCTGGAAGACAAAACTCCATATGAGGCACTCTATAACAGAAAACCAAATCTAGAAAACTTAAGGATATTCGGATGCACAGCTTACGCCAAGATAACAATACCTCACTTGAAGAAGCTGGATGACAGAAGCATACCAATGGTTTACTTAGGAATAGAGGAAGGATCAAAAGCATGTAGGTTATATGATCCAAAAGAAAAGAGAAAAACACTGAGCTGGGACTGTTATAAGGTTTATGGAACAAAACCATGGGTTTGGGAAAACAACGGAAAAGGAAACAAGTTAACACAAGCTCATTTTGGGTAGTTTTTGTGGTTGAAGGAGACACATGAAAGATCCTTACACCAGTCATACACAGAAAAACAATGATAACTATTTCAGGAACAGAAACCAATTTCTGATCATTGATTCAGTCCAATTACCCGACCGCATACCTTACAAAAAACCAAATTCAGAAGAGGGAAAAAGAAGCCTACTATTAGTTTCAACTTGGGACTCAGTTCACAAGATTTGTGAGTACACAAACGTAGGTTTCAAATGACTTAACGAATATATCTGAATGCACGTGTAGTGAAACTGAAACTCTACTATTTACGGAGAAGAACACGAAATTAAATGAGGCATCAAAATATGAGAATGGATTACGGCCCATGGAGATTGAATTCTTTTATAATCGGATTCAATCAACAAGCAACTAACACATGGACTCTTACTACATTGCCAACGAATCATAGGAATAGGATCAAATGGGTTTTTAAGACCAAGAGGGATGCGAAAGGAAAGATCATCAAATATAAAGCACGGTTAGTAGCAAAAGGATATGTACAGGAACAAGGAATAGACTTCGATGAAGTATTTGCACCAGTTGCTCGGATAGAGACAGTTCGTTTGATATTAGCACTAGCAGCATATCATGGATGGCAAGTACATCACTTAGATGTAAAATCAGCATTTTTACACTGTGGGAGATGAAAGAAGAAGTCTATGTTACACAACCTGAAGGATATATTCACAAGGAACGTAAGGGAATGTTTACATGCTCACTAAAGCTTTATAGGTAAGACAAGCAACCACGTGCTTGGACATATGAAATTGATCAAACCTTGAAGTACTCTTAGACTTTAGACCAATTTAATCTCGAACAAGCAGTTTACACGACAGAGAAGCAAGACTTTACAACTTATAGTTGGAGTTTACGTAGATATTTATAATTCGGGCATACTCCATGGAAAGGAAATCGACTTGTTTAAATCCCAGATGAAAGACAAATTTGAAATGAGCGATTTAGGATTGTTAGCTTATTACCTTGGGATAGAAGTTACTCAGACAGGAGGAGAGATTACAATCAAGCAGACAGGATACATCAACAAGATCTTGAAAAGAAAGACGAAGTATGATGGTAATAGTTATGACACGAAATATCTCCAATGGATCCCGGTACTAAGTTGGTCAAGGCGGAAGATGGAAACTCAGTTGACGCAACTTATTACCGAAGTTTAATCGGAAGTCTCAGGTATCTACTACATACAAGACCAGATCTTAGTTACTCAGTCGGACTACTCAGCAGATTTATGCAAGACCCAAAGGATCTACCTGAAGGCAGTGAAGCAAGTAATCCGATATATCAGAGGAATAAAGGAGCATGGCATAATATACAAAAAAGAAGGCGGTGCTGGGATTAAAGTGTGGTTATGGAAAATCCCCCTTTTCCCAAACAAAACCCCCTCCCAAAATAAAAAAAAAGAATCACACGATCAAGGAAAAAGGGGAAACTGCTGGTAATGTATTTTAGTTTTGGAGAATCACCTATTACCTGGTGAACGCAGAAGCAACCAACAGTGGCTCTTCTCATCATTGAATCAGAATTCATGGCAGGCTACTGGAGACAGGCATGTCATGCTTTATGGTTAAAACGGCTAACTTAGTGAAATAACTGGTTGGGAAGAGGAAAGTATACATTAAAGGTTGATAACATCTCAGCTATAGCATCGTCAGGAACCAGGTTTTTCATGGAAGAAAGTAAGCATATCGAAAGCCGCTATACATCTTCATTCGTGAATGCGTTAGTGAATTGACTCACTCTATGTGGAAAACGTACAGTGGACGAATTACAAAAGAGAAGATATACTAACTGAAGCTTTACAAGACTAATAAGTTTGTGACGATGCGGGACATAATGCTCGAGTTCAAGATCTAGGGACGAACGCAACGATCAAGATAAGGAGGAGTATTGTGGAATTAAGTCTTCGACATTGCTCCTGCTACTTATGTAATAAACGAAGGCCCAAAGGGCTAAACTTGTTAGTTAGTTAGTTAATAACCGAATAGCGGTTGAAGGTAGTTATAAAGTTAGTTACAGGAAGTTATATCTGTTGGTGAAACGACACAATGGTTCGCTATGAACCTTATATAAACGAAGCACCTGTATGCGTTGAATGAATCGATCAATTAATACAATTATTATTCAGTAAATTACTTTGCAACTTATATTGATTGGGACAACAGGAGGTAGGGCCTGTTCCATAATTCATTGCTCTAATAATGGTGTATGGTTATTACTCCGTATGTGGTGTAGTAATCCCAATCTTTATCACTTATAGGGCAACAGTCAAAAGACGCATAGGTCTTCTGTGCAGAATCATTTGAATTTTCTTGTTTCTGCTCTTCCGAGACTATAATAACTTCATACAGTATTATTTATGTTATTTCTTTTGGTGGTGCCTCTTTTACATGTCCTCAAGTTGTTTATATGATGATATACTAATTAATATAATGTTTTCTATATTTTGTTTCATGTATTCTTGCCGCATAATTATTAAATGGTGCCTTTTACACCAATGGTTCAAACGGATTAGCTAAATGAAAAAACTAAGAACACAATGGGGCAACTTTTGTTATGTCATAGTTCTTGCGAGTATCTACTCTTCTTTTGAATCATTTTTTTTCACCTTGAGAATGTATTCTACATTATCATTTTAATGCACCTGCTTGTATGAATTGCGAAATATCTGTGCTATATATACACACACACCCAACAATGGACCAGTTAATTAAGTGCTGATCACGTTACTAATGGCGCCGTTACATAAAGGCCCGTTTCACGCTGTTCACATTTATAACAAGATAAAATTACAGATAGACCAAATCAAAGTTCTGGATGATGGAATTTGGGCCTAAAAGTTCTGGTTAATATTATGTGTTCCTCATTAATATTATGCAAAGACAAGAGGTTAGAAAATGTTACTAATACTGTTTGTACACGGTGTGGACAGGTTTAAGGGAACTATATGTTATTTTGTACAAAACATTAAGTTCATGCGGTAAGTGTTTTACTTTCATGTCGGGAATGAGAAGATTACAAGAAAACTGAGCATTCTTTCTCTATCAAAGAACAAGTGCACACGCTATGGTGACAAGATTGCAAGGAAAGTTTACGTTGTTTATCCAACTAACTATGAGTGCATGCGTTAAGTGTGTTAATTACCTTTCATACCCGGAATTTAATAGAGATTGTGAGTCCACTTGTTATTCATATCATATGTTTGAGCCTCTTATGCAACAACTCATGTCGTTTAGTCAATAGTTTTTTACTCTTAAGTTATGTTATCATAAAAGTGTTTAACACTTCTAATTCAGTTATAACATCTGTAGTTAAACAAGCACGGTTTATTCGGTATTAGTTCTACTTGTGATTCTAATGTTCTAACTTTTGTTCGTTATTTTTATCAATGAAAAAGACACAAGAGATATGAGCAATGGTATGATACAGAAAAAACTTAATGCCATAAATCCAAATTTGTGTTACTATATGTCATCGATGTCGTGAGGAACCCATTGTTTTCCATCAATGTATGAGATATCCATGTAAGGAGTTGCCTCCGCTAGACTTAGTTGTTTCCCGTATTTCACCCTAGATTTGGAATTTGCTCCAGGACCTGTACACGCATGTTCTCCAAAGAAAACTTTCCTGAAATGTTAATAACATAAGAAATAAACCATCAAACTCCTATCATTTCAGTAGAGCGTAAAAATACTAAAATAGCAATAACGTACTGTTCTCTGGAGGGATCTTTCCAATTATTCCATCCTTCAGGAGCAACAATTTCTGTCATGGAAGTTTTTATGAACACGGTAGTTGAATATACACCCCAAGCCCTCCCAAGCCACACTAAACCCTTCCCTTGAATCTTACAATTCACAAACGAAAATCCCGTTTTTTCTGCCAATGAAGCTCTCTGTTGTGCGGCTACTGCTCCATTGATCCCGGGACCACTTGCTACCGTGTTCAGCGTACAATTCTGAAGGAAAAAAATGCATCAAATATCTGTTCTTATGTATTTATGTGTATCTATGTATTCTTCGGAAAAAAAAACTTTTCTTTACACATCTTACAAACATGTAATAGGTGTTTTCATTTATAAGTGCAAATTAAGAAAATAAGTCATAAGATTTTCGTTCTATATAATAGTAGAAAAAAAACGGTTCAAATAATTTTGGTAAAACATAAATGTAAGCATATTTTTCATGTTATCAAACATATAATTTGCTGATCCTTCAACGAAACAATTTTTTGAAATAATGTCTTCCTAATCTGTGTAGAAAAAGGTGTGCAACTCTCGTATCTGCTATAGTGATCGACTGATGATTAAGTAATTACCTCAAAGAGTGATCTACCATTTCCAAATATATAATCTACTGATCCTTCAATGAAACAATTTTTGAAATAATGTCTACCCACATCAGCATGAAGAGTGTCTTGATATCCATAAAATCCACAATCTACAAAAGCTGATTGATCACCTCCGATTCTAAGTGCAACTGCCTGTTTACCGGCAACACCTGTGGGTGGGGCAGGATTTGTGTTCTTTGCCACCGAAGAACAGCACAAGTGTATTAATATGAATGAAGCAAAGAATGGTTTAATCAGAGGGGTCTCGAAAGGGTGTGCAAGAGGTGCTGTCGCACAGGGCCTCCACTTAAACGGGACCACATTTTTATTAGTTTTGCATATAAATACGTATAATATTAAACATATATGAGCCATATAATATAAGTTTATGTTCAACTTCTCTTTAATTTACAAATGTAATGGGGCCTCTTTGTTGTTATTGCCTAGGGTCACCAAAAACCATAAGACGGCCCTGGGTTTAATATACATTTTAGAAAGAATTTTTTCTTTTTTGTTTATCATATATAGTCTCATTCTTTTTTTACCGCTGTATGCAATTAACCTTCTACTGTATATAAGATACAGGAATGATGTCACACAGTCTCAGGTCATTAAAGAATAAGTCTCATGTCACATTTCTATTTTGCGTGCTAGAGGAGGTGACGACAAATACTTTAAAGAAAGTTACATATTAGTGTAATCAACGCTTTTATGATTCACTTGCATTACCTTAAAGCTTATACTGTAAGCAAAGAACTTTGGAGCAAAAACTCCAACCGAATAGCTGTAGATAGTGCCATTACTCGAAGCAGCAGTGTCATTCCAAGTGAGAAATGTCTTTTGATAACCTTGGCCTTGAACTATCAAATTGGACTTAGTTTTTTTTATCTCTATCTTCTCCCTGCCACAACAATAACGTGATCTCGAATTTTATATACAGCTTATTGAGCACGAATATTGCATGATCAGGATATATATATTATATATACCTATATGTTCCCGAATCAACTATTATAAGTGTTGGTTTTGCGGCATTGTCAGGAACAGCGTCCACTGCCTTTTGAAAAGTGGTGAACTTTCCACAACCCTTTTGATCAACTGTCAAAACAAGTGTCACCCCATATTTTGCTATGAGCGGAGACTTCCACTTGCTGGCATCACAAGTGACCCAATGACCCGTACGAAGATAGTTAAAGATTTTTCTAATAAAAGATAAGAACTCGTTTCCACTTTTCTCAATAACCTTTTTGATGGAAGTGGTTGTAAAGCGAGGTAAAGAGGAACTGATTGTGAAATTTTTGGTGTAGATGGAAAGGAGAGCAATGGCAGTGACAGAAAGCCAAAACAATATGCTTCTTTTCGTGTTCATGTTTTTGGATTAAAGATCGCGATTAAGAATTATTACAGGATGTATTCTTATTTATACATAGAGAGAAAAAAAAGCATCAAAATAACATATAGTTCCTCAAATGTTGTTATTTAAGACTCAAAAAGGTTTGTTTGTATCGGATACGTAAAGGGATAGAGAACATTGAAGGTGTGCTCTAAACTATTACCATTTGGGGCACATCAACTACCATCAAGTGAAACATCTGATGATCACAATCAAAGATTTTGACAGATTACATATAAAGGATACCAGTTTCAAAGTTTTCTAAGATGACAAAAATAATTTTATTAAAATTGAGTTTTGTGTTTTTTGTACTACATTGAGATGGTCTGGAATTACTATTCAGCCTGATTATCTGATTATAGGCATAAACTTTATGCATTTACACATGTACTAATAAATATTTAGGCAATTTTTAGGGCCACAAGGATAACCGAAAGAATTACACAGTCTTGTAGAAAGCAATACGTGTTGGATAACTCAGATCAGATCATATGCTAAGTAATAAAGCAGACTTTGCTGGATATAATGGTAGTTACAAAAGCAGTTATAAGGTAGTTATTATTGTTAAAAGTTACAATGGTTAGAATAAGATACAATGGTTAGTAAGAGTCACAATGGTTGACATGTATATATATGAATGTAATCTTGCTGACAGATTCATAAATGAAACAAAAGAAAGCTTGGATTTTACAATCCAATGATATTATAATGTCAACAGAAATGTATTACTCTATTACTTATCACTCGATGTTGTTTCAAAACCAACCATGTTAACTTTTTACGAACTTTGACCCGACATAATTAACAAAAATGTCATAAATCCAGGGGCGGATCTAGGTACGGGCTACGTGTGGCACGTGCCACACATGATCCAAGCCGACGAAATGTATGTTTTTTTCTAGAAATTGTTGGCTCTTTGATAGTGTTACATGTGGTTCGTAGAAGTGCAAAGAAAATGAGCAAGAATAGGAAGGAAACTTGTTTTACGGTTTTGACATTTTAAAAAAGATGAAAGAAAATGTAAAATGGCTAAATGAGGAAGAATACGGTGTACTTTTTGTTTTGTCTTATACTCATTGTGTCGATGTGTAGAAGTGTAGTTTGTCTTATAGCTTTTGTGTCCTTTTATAATGTGTAGGCATGTAGTTTGACCAACTTTTAGTTTATTTTTAAAAAATAAAACATTACTTGTATATTTTTTTGAAATCATAGATTTGTAGATTTAGTTTTGTTTTTGTAAAAAGTACTATGTGGTATACGCATGTTAAATGGTTAAGTTATCTATGGGTGAAAATATTTATTTTATATTCCATATCATGATCCATTTAAAACCACAAAGAAAATTATCTATTCTTTCGTTTCAAAATAATTGTTTTGTTTTATTTTATTTTATTGTTATATACTTGATGCGAATATATAACTTGATTGAGTTTTAAATTTATTTTTATTCATATAATTTTCATCATGTATTAGATAACACAATAAAAAATATTTAAGTCAAAAAAGAAAGACTTAAAATGTCAAAACATGACAATTATTTTGTGACAAAAGAAGTAAAAAACTCAAACTAGAAACTAGAAACCACCTACGAAGCGAAGCGAGCCGAAATAGTGCCACACACGATTCAAAATCCGCCACTGCATAAATCATGATATAAGTCCTAAATGTTGCTAACGTCATGAGAAAGCCATTCATGTCCATCAATAAAAGAGATATCCATGAATGGAGTTGCTTCTTCCACGCTAAGTTGTTTTGCATATGGAACCCTGTATGTGCTATTTGCTCCGGGACCCGAGCACCCATATTCCCCAAAGAAAATTGTCCTGAAAATTACATTTTAACATTAGACAACATGTCAACATATGTTACTAATGCTGAAAAAATTTACAAACAAAAAAGCATATTTAGCATGAAGCAAACATGTAAGGTGACAAGACGAAAATGGCCTAACTGATCTCGTGAGGAGTCTCTCCAATCATTCCATCCATCAGAAGAAACAACTTCAGACATATAAGTTTTTAAGAAGACAACAGTTGCATATGCACCCCAAGACCTCCCAAGCCACACCCTACCACTTCCTTTAATGCTACAATGCACAAACGCAAATCCCGTTTTTTCATCCACTGAGCTCCTCCCGTGTGCCGTTATCGCTCCAGTGATCCCACCACCATCCGGGACATCATTAGCTATTGAGTTGAGTGTAGAATCCTGAAAGAAACAGTAATTACAAATTTCACCAAATATTTTGATTAGAGGTGCACAAAGTCCGGGCTGTAGTGGGCCTAACAATACCAGTTCTATACTGCCCAACAAATCCTAAGGGGTCGGGCCCGGGTCTTTTTAAATCTTTTTGTTATTAATTTACTAAAATTGTACTGTGGTAACTAACTTAAAGCACTTTTCAGAAAAATTATCTCAGATTTTCGGGTGTATATCCAGATATAAGTGATTACTTACCTCATAGAGTGATCTACCATTACCAAAGACAAAATCAATTGATCCTTCGATAAAACATTCTTTAAAATAATGTCTTCCTCGATCATCATGAAGAGTGTCTTGAGCTCCATAGAATCCACAACCATAGAAAGCCGCTTGATCACCTGTGATTCTCATTGCCAGTGCTTGTGCTCCAACTGCACCTTGGTTTGGAGGAGGAGCTGAGTTCTTCGCAATCACAGAACAACGCAAGCATATATATCTTTAACAAAATTAACAAAGGAAACTATAATTTGCGCTTTGAGACTATTATTTACTTATATTACCTTGAAGCTGATGTTGTAAGCAATAAACTTCTGAGCAAAAACAGAAACAGTAGAACTATAGATGGTTCCTCCAGTTGAGTTTGCGGTGTCATTCCAAGTGATCTCCGTGTTAAGATAACCCTGTCCTTGAATGATCAAATTAGTCTTATTCTGGCTCACCGACACCTTCTCCCTGCCACAACAATAAACTGTTCTTGTGACATGCATTGGACATAACTTATAAACACAAAAACAAATTTGTAATCTACACATACTTATATACTTATAAGTGTGTAAAAGATGTTTATATGTATAGACACGGAAAACAACAAAAGCTAAAAGAGTTTTGAGTTTTAATGCATATAAGTGTAGGAAACACATTTTCCTAAGCCACGTATGAAAAACAATGGGTGCAAACTGACTATTCTTGTAGTAGAGGCCTGGTCGAAGAGTGCATGATCAAGAAACATTACTTGTATGTGCCTGAGTCAAGTATGATAAGAGTTGCACTAAGGCTAGAATCAGGAACAGCATCAACTGCCTGTTGCAAGCTACTAAAGTTGCCACAACCCTTTTGATCAACGGTCAAAACAAGCAACACCCCATATTCTGATACGAGTGGAGACTTCCACTTGTTAGCATCACAAGTGAGCTTATGCGGCCTATGGTGATGATGATGATGGTGGTGGTGGTGGTGGTGGTGGTGGTGGTGGTGGTGGTAGTTAGGAGGGGCGAGATTAGCAGATGTTAGTTATGGCGTGTTAGTGCGAGCTAGTAGTGAACTCGAGGGTGCGACTAAGGGGCTAGGAATCAGGTCAATCGGATGGCGGATGCAACTGCTAGGCCGTGTTTCAAGGCAACGTAAAGTATGCTCAGCGAGACGTCTTTGAGATCTATCTATCGGCTTCAAAACAAGGGTCAACACCGCGCGGAGGATGGGAGGAGCAGGATCTCACGATGGTTGTGTAGGAAGATCACCACATGCGGTTGTAGATAGATCGCGTCTTCTAACACAACTTGGTAGTCTTTAATGGCGCCGTATTGGTGGAAGTGGAGTGAGGATGGGCGATATGTGTGGGATGAGTAGGGGGTAGAATTGAGTGACAGGTGTATTGATCTTGGCAGGATGGATGAGAAGGTGGTTCACTGCTCCTTTAAATATGTATTTGAGGGCAGATAGTCAAAGTCGGTTGCACACTAAGGGAGGTAATTGCCTCTGGAGGGTATCTCGACAACCCGTTGTTGTGTGTTAGATAAGTTTTGTTCACTTGTCTACGAGTAGGTAAAGTGTAAATGGACAGGTTAGGGAGTATTGGAGGAAATGGTGGGAGTGATTCTGTGGGTGTAACGAAGAGATGGTGATGGGAGTGTGGGAAAGGGGATGTTGCGGAGCATGTCAGTGATAGTACAGTAAAGGCCAAAGTAAGATCTACTGTAGTTCTCTCTATTCTGTGCGATATACACATTCAGCATAGGAATCTTAACTATACACTAATGATACTATGTCTGTATACATCTGAGGCTTAGAGTGGATTGTAGAGAGTGGATGTGTTCTAGTGTGGGTGTATGGGAAGTAGCACATGTAAGGTGCAACTTACTTGTGATCAGTTATCACTAACTACTGTGGTAAGTATGAATTAGTCGTTACTAAATACCGGCTACAAGAAGCTATCTGCAGCAAATGTGCCGCGTACGAGGAGATACGCAACGGAAGCTAAATTTCGTCCGTTCCGGGGGTACACAACGAACTTGTGTTTGTGTTAGTGGAGAGAGAGTAGAGCTCGGGAAGTGGGGCAGTGACCGGCTAATTGTCCACGTTGCAGAGTTTTGAGTTTGTTTAGTTATGTTAGAACCAAATTTATTCCGTGGGAGTGCAGTAATGTGCACCGGTGGGGGCTTGAGCGGATCCAACTCGCATATCCCAAATTCTGTTATTTACC
This sequence comes from Tanacetum coccineum, assembly GCA_026074375.1. Taxonomy (NCBI): domain Eukaryota; kingdom Viridiplantae; phylum Streptophyta; class Magnoliopsida; order Asterales; family Asteraceae; genus Tanacetum; species Tanacetum coccineum. The sequence goes on along the minus strand of BQNB010020889.1, from coordinate 23,721 downwards.
AGTCGGCACCATTGTGTAAACTCGAAATTAATATAACCGTTGGACAACCTTCTTTCAATATTATACTTTTACAAGATCGCCCAAATCAAGACCCTAAATTGAAAAAATCGCCCAAATCCAAGAACCCTAAATTGAAAAACACAAATCAAGAACCTTTTTCAACATGGCTGCAATTGATTATCAAGAACCGCATATCTGTCTAGATGAAAGTGCCAGCTCCATTGATGGAAAACTCACGTCCTGGGACTCTCACAAACCATGTAGAACGTTTTCCCTCGTTTTAGCCGCCACCGCACCGATACGCATGTTTTTTAGTTACTATTTTCTGTTTTATTATTTAACTTATGCCATGAAACAATGGTTGTGACCATCATTGTTGTTTAACTAATGTTTATAATGTTTAGGTAAAACTGGTTTCAAGACTGAAAGAGAATTTTAATTAATTACTGGTTTGGAATCCAAGTTGGATAACGAATGAATAAGGCGACATTGTAAGGAATGTTATGAGACAACCTTAATCCACATCAAATCCAAACCTTGCCACTGAGAGTTCAACCATGAACAATTGAGTAGCCACCAGAGAGTTTGCTGGCCTTAGCAAGCTAGAACTAGCACAAGACCCAAAAGAAAGCTAAGGTTCTTCTGGAAGATAATTTTCATTATATTATTTCCACTCTAGTGTTTCTTGTTTATATATAAGTAGGTGTAAAGCAATAATATAGCTGGAGGATTATCTTTTGTGAATGTTAATTGTAGTATGTGAAGACTTATGTAATCAACTACGCTTTACGTTATGAATTATTTTTTATGATATAAATGTGGTTTATCTGCACACTGTGGTAAGAGGTTCATACTACCCTCAAGCATTTGAATAATTGGTTTTTGCAAGTGGGAACATAAGTAACAGGTTTTGCACATGGGTTATGCCTAGACAATTACTAGTAGATAAGAGCCAAATTAAGGGTCATAATAACAGCTTTATCTTTGAATTAAAGATGTTCAAAGGATCAGCTACATAGTTCAAGATGCAAAATTGGCACAAAACATGCAAGGCCCATAAAACTTGCAAATACCACATGTTGTTGTCTAGAATTTTGACCCATACATATTACAAACCAAGTTCAAATCCTAAATATTCATTACAGTACTAAAGTCAAGTAAATGACTAATCAGACAAATCAAAGGCCTTATCAGGAGTGCTACCTGTTCCATGCTTGTCAAATTCAAAGGCTTTTTTCTCCTTCATTTTGACAATCCTTTCAGATCTTCCACGGTTCTTATGGTAAATCCTAACGCCATCTACATGTGATGGTGGCCTGCCTCTTTTCTTTTTTGGTGCACTGTCTTGTTAGCAACTGATGCTACACTCACCTTTGCCTAATCCACGGCTGTGCAGGCGACTCTTCTACATTGCATATTCCTATTCCTCAGCCACATTAGTTTGTCTCACATCTCCATCCAGGAAATTCGAATCAACAAATTTTGTTAAACATCATTATTGTATCTTCAACCCAAACACCTGACTGTTGTAGGTAGAAGAATGGTATGCTTTGAATCAAACTTCAGCATATTAAGAATAAGATAAGGGGCCTATTCAAGTGAATTTTCTCTGTAATTAGCAGGATTGAAGTAATCGATCTGTTCCTCCCATTCTATCTATTTCTTCTCAACTATCCTGACTAACCTTTCTTGTTCACCTTCAATTATTGCTTGTTCTCTGGCTTGTATCTATCCATGCATTCCCTAATTTTCCTCTTCAATCCACTAGCAATTGATATTGCCTATATATTACAAATCTTAAGATTGTTGAGAGATAAAACAAATCTTAAAGTATATGGCTAACTCAAGTCCCTCTTCAGAAGTTGTAATTCCCATCACTAAGACCCATGCCATGTCCGGGCGCGCATCTTGGGTGACTACCAATAGCGTCAAGATTGGATAACCTGGCTACCACCGGGACCGCCTGTCGGGCCGACTCCCTAGCACTGCTCGTCCATTGTTCCCCTATAACCGGTCCCCTACCCGGGGCCTTCGTCCTATACTGGCTAACGCGGGTCTAGGCCTCCAGTACCGTCCACTCCCTCCAACCACAGCTCATGATCAATACCACCCATTCCACTAACACTGGCTTCATTTTCACTTCCACCTCTACCTCTACCCCTGCCATACAATAACACTATAATGAATATATTGTTCAAAAGATCCCTGAATGGCATACAAATATCAATTAATCCCCTGCCTCTGGTAACCAGTCATTCACAGCATCAATTAATCCCTTAATGGCATACAAATACTCATTAAAGCATATGTTAGGTATTATGAAAACGATTTAGACAAGATAATATAAGTTAAACAGAAATTGGTACCGTTATGTGAATCAGAGTATGATTGTAATTACCAATTTTCACAGCATTCAAACTGAATCATCATTTAGCATATGCAAGAATCGAAACCCCAATTGTCTGCATTCCCTCAACCCTTACACAGCAAAGCCCAGGAGCAATGGGAAACATTTGGTTGTTTGCCTCCCAAACCCCCTACCCATAAGGCTGTTATTGTATGTTCCCCCCTAGCATGTATGCTTTAGAAAACACCCAACCAAACCTATTTACCATTCCTTCCAACCCCTAACAACCAACCATCTTTAACTCCATTAAAACAATGTATATCCATTTAAAAAAATTGCAGACCCATTAAAGATTCGATCTAGCATCCAATCTACATGTAGATCCAGGGTTTGAGTCTAGTAATGCTTGCCTATATTGATAAAGTCTTCCATAATGCTCTATAAGCCCACCCTCATGATCAAATAATGCCAACTGTTTTGCTCTCCTTCACTGGCCCTAGACTAAACACACGTCATGAACGTTTTTCTTAGTCAGCTCTTATTTTTCCTTAGAGACATAAAATGGATCTTTAATTATTTGCCTTAAGAAAAATACAGAGCTGATCCACCTATAAGTAACAAAGAACCCAATTTGGTAATTCCTACACGTTGTGTTCTTCAGAATTGAGAGACTTAATCTGAAATGAATGCTCATTAGACATCCATGAAGCATACATTTTGAAAGGACAAACAACTTGTTTAGAATCTCTTATTTGCTTTTTTGTCCACTTGGGTGATTGACTAGTTCCCTCCCCAGAATCTGAAACTGATTTTTTCTTAACAACTTTTTTCTTAAGAACTTTCTTCTTAACACCTGTTTGCACACCACTCCTAACCTTATTCTTCATCACCCTATCCTTTAATACCTTTTTAACTCACATCTTTCCTTCATTCCACATTTCTTTCTACCAACAATAAACCAACACCTCTCTGCCAGTCCATTTTTCCCATACCAATAACTGATAACCATGTGCTACACCATAGTTTGCCAATGCCAACTTTAACTGATATGGGGTCTCATATCTCATACCTAGTGTTGGTTCCATCTTATCCCAAGGAATGTCAGGGTCAAATGCAGGATAAAGTACACCGCTTTGGACCTTATTGACAGCATGTATTTGATGGTCATCAGGATCGGCTAGTGGTTCTTCAGTTTGCAGATGTTCAGCAGTACCTCTAAACATAATTCTAGCACTACATAGCTTAGAGAGGGAAATGGATACATGGGTACTAAGTGCTCGTAATCACAACACTTTTCATCTCCCAGTCTGAAAGGTCGAACATTCTGCTATTTTCTCTTCATAATCATCACTACCATAATACTCATCATCACTTTCTTTTATGCTATTGCGGTTATGTTCCTCATTTACTTCTAACTTAATCAATTCCATGATATCATAGCCAAAATGTTCAACATACATATCTATCTCATTCCCTGACTCATAACCAACCTTCATCATTTCAGCAATATCTTGGGTTGACTTAATTTCTCTAAGGGACCCATAAAGTTAACTTGACACCAGTTTGACTAATAATCAATCTTTTCAAACATAGCATTGAACCAGTTGGTATTTTAGCTATTTCTTTAAGATGCTCATACGACATTTCCAGCGGAAATTGGTAATCAGTATTCATCTAGACCTACCCCTGATGGCGTATTTCATATGCCATCTGAGTAAAAATACCATCAAAGTGAAGGAATGAGCGTGAAACACACCATTTCTTGCTTTCGTCTTCTTTGTGTTGAGCCTGCCATTACAATTATACCAAAAAATTAGGGTTTAAAATAAAAAAATAGATTTTTTTTTATCCAATTAAGAAGTAACTGTTAGGGTTAAATGATTTAAAACCTTTAGCCAGAAACAATTGAAGATGCTGCGAGAGTAGATGTCAGGGTAAGTTTTAATTGAGGGGGTGGAGCTATATGAGGGGGGGGGGGGGGGGGAGAGGGGGAGATGGGAGAGGAATTTGGGAAAGCGAGTTATGGTTAAAGTGTGTGTTGGTGGGAAAAGAAGGAAAGGGTTAAAGATATGCTGTTTAACTATTAAAAGTGAAAATCAATGTGGCATTGACCGATGTCGTTAAAATAAAGAAGAAAAATAATACTTGGTCCATCTTGTGATAAAAGTGACATCAAAGAAAGGTAAAGAGATATTAGTAGAAATGGTTGAATTAGTGGTGTAGAAAGAGAGTAAGATGGAAAAGATGGCAATGGCAATGACAGAAAGCCAAAGTAATATGGTTCTTTTGGTGTTCATAGCTTTGGATTAAATTATCAAAGAATTGTATGACTTAAGGATTGTTATGGGGTGTAATGTAATGCTATTTAAACTACCTTACTTGACAATGTGTAGTGGTAATATATCTTCTAACACTCAAGTACTCATGCCTCATAATGCTACCTTTCTTTGTATGCTTGAGAGCATATCTTTCTAAATACTATTCCTCATATAAACAACCATATGTAGTAACATATAAGAGTCCATAAAGAAACTTTTCTATGATCCCAACTCTCAAAGCAAAACTATTCATCATTTTGACTTACCGTTTTGTTAGAAATTACCCGAATCTTGCATTTTCAAGTCGCAAATAATCTTTCTAGTGTCCGTGTACACTGAGACTGTTACTGATCGATAAACAATAACTAGCCATTAATGAATATTGGTTCTCAAACAAGACCATCAATTTCATTACTCTTTGAAGTTAAAGTAGGATGTGAAGATTGAGAATTGGCTTGGGAGTTAAGGGAAGTGAGTGTCAATAAAGTAAATGGCAGCAAAAAGACAAACTAAGGTCGGCTATTAATTAAATGGACAAAGAATGATCTTTACGCCAAGTTATAACACACCATGATTAAAGGTGAGTGGGTGAAGTTTAGGCTCATGAGAACTGTCATAGATTGTCTACTGAAGATTCAAAAAAAAAACAGTTTTTGCTACTCAATATGTAGTGATTATATGAAATCTTTTGTATAATTATAGGGTTAGGTTAAACAAGTACTTAAAAGGAATTTCTATATGATGAGAAGTGATGCCTCAATGGTTTTGGACAAATAAGTTTTAATACAACAGATTTTTAACCAAAATATCCAAACGAAGGTGTTTAAAAGAACTTATGGGATATCATAAAACCAATGCTATAGAATACATAAAATAAAAAATTGCAACAGAACTCAACAGAGAAACAAGGATCAGATAAAAAAACCAAATAGAACACAAAATAGAAAATGGCAATATGTGAACAGATGATCAGAGAAACAAACCAAAAATAGTACGAAAAGATAGAACAAACTTTGCAAAAATTAACCATTTCATATTTTCATCCATTGTAACCAACCAATCGGGGTAATAAATATATCATCCGAAACAGTCATCCACCAAAAAAAAACAACAAAAGAAAAGCTTTGCTAAGGGTAGTTTATATATAGTCCAACAACTGTACCTAAATTCCATTCACAAGCTGCTCCACCCAAAAAAAATAAAGTAAAACTGGCTTTCATCGCCCCACTATTCGACCAAAGGGCTGATATTGCCAATGTCCTCCCCTGCTGTATCTGCAACACCGTTTTGAGTTTCAGAAACTGAAAGGTTGATATCGCCATTGTCCTCCCCTACTGTATCTGCAACACCGTTTTGAGTTTCAGAAACTGAAAGGCTGATATCGCCATTGTCCTCCCCTGCTGCATCAGCAACACCGTTTTGAGTTTCAGAAACTGAAAGGTTGATATCGCCATTGTCCTCCCCTGCTGTATCAGCAACACCGTTTTGAGTTTCAGAAACTGAAAGGTTGATATCGCCATTGTCTTCCCCTGCTGTATCTGGGACACCGTTTTGAGCTTCGGGAAGCGAAGGTTTAATGTTGCCATTGTCCTCCACTGCTGTATCCGCAACACCGTTTTGAGCTTCAGGAACCAAAAGGTTGATATCGCCATTGTCCTCAGCTTCTGTATCTGTAATAACGTTTTGAGCTTCTGGGAACAAAGGTTTGATACTGCTGTTGTCCTCCCCTGCTGTATCTGCAACAGCGTTTTGAGCTTCGTGAACCGAAAGGTTGATATTGCTATTTTCCTCCCCTGCTGTATCTGCAACACCGTTTTGAGTTTCAGGAATATCCTTTTGTAGCATTGATGTTCCTTTAAATGTCATCATAGCTGAGCATGTCTGCTTGAGGTCTTTAAGCTGGAACCCAAACATACGACTTATAAGTTATCAAGTAGAAATGCATTGAATGACGAACATAAGTGGTGTTCTAAAATGCTTTATGTAACAGGTCAGACTGAGTTGAGCTGTAATCACTTTTAGTCCCTTTTTGATTTTTCATAGAATTAATATATTAAATAAGTATTACAAAAGCTATGTTTTTTAATAATATCTTAAATCTATTCAAAGGATTAGCGGTAAATGCTCAAATATTTACCCACAAGTTAGAAAAATATACAAGACATCAATTATTAACCCTGATTTATAACAAAGTGGTTTATAAGGTTATACTAAAGTCGTTACACTATGGCCAACATTCAGCTTGCTCAACCCATTACACTATGGCCAAAATCAACCCATTTACCAATCATTGGGTCTTCATCTGCCAGCCCTGCAGTGATAGATGAGATTTACCTGGGGTGGTTCTATCGGTTCGAAACCAAATTTGTTGGTCCAAATAGATTTAGCTTCCTCAGCAGCTGGCAGCACAAGCTTCTTTATTTTCATAGACGAAAGTAATCTTTCAATGCAGGTAAACAGCAGTTGAAAGTAGCCCTGCCAAGCGAAAAATATTACTAAAAATTAAAGGTCCCTGATATGAACCATTTGAAACAAGTATATACTAACGATATCTTTCACAGATTTCTTGGTTGGCGTTTGATTTGCACTAAAGAATTACTATCGGTAAGGGTTTGAAAAAATGCAGATGGATTTCTAAACCAGCCCTTTATGTAGGTATGAACTATACCCAACTTAACGGTATCAAACACATACCATTAAGACAAAAAAATTATCAACCTCATACCCTCCGACCACACACCACTAACTGAAAATAGAACTGTTTGGAAGAGATTAATATCCTCACCTTCCCTTGGTTACATTTACTTGTAGCGACTATTGGGAGTTCAGCTATATCCTCGCTAAAAACACGAAGAGTTCCGACTGACACTACATTGGAGCTGCACAAAATAACATGTGTTGTTGAAATCACTATCCACTATCCAGTGGCTATTCTGACAGATTTAACAATTGATACGTAAAAAAACAAAGGGAGAATCCATGAAATAGCAATGTGCTATAAAACAATGGTCCAACTCGGTAATTACACGACAATGGGCTAGTTTGGAAATTAAAGTTTTTGGTGCTATTTGATAATTACTGTTTTAGCCTATAACCAAACTAGCCCGATTAAGTACCATACTGAAACATGCAAAAACATAATCACCAAATTTGATCATTTTGAAAGGTAAGTTGCCATTTAATTAACAATTTCTGAAAAAAAAACACATTTGGTGTGCAAAATGAGAATAATGTCCTTACTCAATTGTCAATATAGCACAAAGCATTCCCGCAAAGTCTTGGCTCCAAATTTTACGTCTGTTGAGGATAAAAGTGGGGAAGAAAATGTATAAGATAATAACAAGCAAAATGAAAATACTTCTTACTATAAATCTACCATTCATTCATGCTTAAATACAGTATAATTCAGGGACTGAATCAGCTTACCCATACACCATTGATGGAATAAAGTCCCGTCCGGTCGTTGCATCAAGAATTGGGTCAAAACATTCCTATTACCATAAACAAAGTCAGATGAAAATCATCAGAAGTTAATTACACAGTGCCAAAAGTAGTCCTCACATGAAAGATATCAACAGTTTGTGCCAGCATCTTTCTGGTTTCACGAGTAGCATTCTTTCCACTTATAAGCACGAATCTCATTTCAGAATTAGCAACAACATCCAACTCGCCATCCTTTTGTTTCTCTCTCACTAAAGCCAAAATATCATCAGGGATAATCTTGGGTTCAAGAGTTACAAGATCTTTCAACACGGAATGAATTCTCTCACAATCCTCGGAGCAAAACCAATTCCCTTTTGGCAACGCCTATAAGATGTTTTAATAAATAAAAAAAGTTTAATGTTTAACAATAAAAGAAAGGAATAAAGTTAAAAACTATTTTATACCTGCAAATCAGCCATACTATGTTCTCTCAGACAGCCGATATGATATTCCTTTTCACATTGATCACAAACTATAACAGTCCGATCATTAAAGACATTTTTGCTGAAATCATGACATCTACAAACAGCAAAAGCAAAGTTTCTCATACATATTGTATAATTGGATGATAGGAACCAACATCTACATAGAGGCGACAAGAAGGGTGGGTCGAGCAAGTTGGATAACGTATTGAGTTGACCCACAAAGAATTTATTGTCCAATTTTTTTTCATTATTAACCAATGTGATAATTATGATTGCTAAAACAATATTATCACATTTAGGGGTGCCAAATGGGTCGACCCGGCCCGACCCGAACCCGATAAGGCCTTATAGGGTCGGGTTGATTCGGGTCAAACTTAGCTTATCGGGTTTATCGGGTCAACCCGATAACCTAATAGCGTCGGGTTAGGGTCCTAATTAGTTTACTATCAGGTTATCGGGTCAACCCGATAAACCTAATAAGATACTATAATAACTAATTTACAAATCTATAATTTATGTAATGTTGTTGATTCTGGCATATTGCTCTTTTTTTCTTATATATAGCATACTACGATTCTTGTCTATAAAGCATACAAATACTTATTTTCGCTCACTGTAGTTCGTTTTCTGTTATATATCTTATATATATGTAAACATGTTTTCTCCACAACAGTAAGATCATGTACAAATAAATTGGTTCAATAAAACCCATACATTGTTCATGATACAACATATATTCATATAACATTATAAAGTGCTTACTGTGAAGTCCAACATATCCATTTGATAGAATTAAGATTTTTTTAGTTACTGGCCTTAATAATTTCTTTCCTTAACAAGTAACCCGATAACCCGATAGCCCAACCCGACTAACCCGAAACCCGATAGACCCGAACCCGATAAACCCGATTCCTTATAGGGTCGGGTTACGGATTACTTTTCATTATCTATCAACCCGATAGACCCGACCCGATAACCCAATTGACACCCCTAATCACATTTATACTTAAATTTTTAAATGGAAAAAAGTTACGAGGTTGTAATGCTGGATGTATTACTATTAGAATTTAAAAGATTTTAACCTGTTTGACTTAGCTAGACATGTTCCCCTTTAGAATATATAACTTTAACTCAAACTGATTGAGATAAAGCACAACACATATCAACTCACTTATTAGTATATATGTCAAAACCACCACCCTAATCATACATTGTGAATAGCGTTCCAAACAAAGAAGAATAAAGAAGACTTGTAATCTTATGAAAGTATTACCTGCACAAAACACATGAAACAAGATCACTGTTTGCTGGGGTTTTCGCTATACGGATGCAGCGTGTCTTTATCTGTTGTATAAGATCAACCCCTGTAACCCTTCCAGCTGCTAAAGCATTGGTACTATCTGACAAAAGCTTCATTGACTGTTGGCAGATTCTGCAATACCATTTTCCACTAGGGATGCTTGGTAAATCAGCACATTCTGTATGGACCAATAGAAAACGTATTAGACCAGAATTGTTTTAACAAATAAAATCTAAACTCAAATATAGAGATTTTACCTTGATGATAGGACCTAGGGCATGCATCACAAAGAAGCAAATCTCCACCATCCCAACAAACTCTACACACATCATCGTTGGAGCTCTCAGAACTTTTTCGGATTTCACTTTTCTTTAAAGAGACTGCATATTCGTGGAGAGACACTCCATTTGAGATGTATATGTTCTCATATCTGTGATGGTTTTAAACTATAATATCAGTAAAAGAAAATTATATATACATAAACTAAAATGAAACATTCAACTCACGGTTTCTTTCGTGACGCCCAACCGGCATGAGCTTCAAACAATGAGGCGCTGATCTATTTGTAGATATAAATCAAGAAAATTATTGCAACTTCTATAACAGAAATTTACAGTGCTTAAAATGGTAAGTGCTCAAATACCTCAGTGTTGCAGCAGTAACAAAATATTCCATGGCCAGACTTATAACCATGTAGGAGTTTCTGTTTAGAAAAATATGTTAGATTCCGTTTCAAGAAAATGATGTGATACTAGCAATGTAGAATATATTGTCAGGGTTAATGTCATTATATAGCAACATGAACATACTTTCACTTCTGTTCCATTTTAGTCATAAAAGTTAAAAAGAGTTTCACTTTGGGTACTTTTTTAAAGAGTGGCCATAATTGTTTCATTTATCGTCAATTTTTCCAAATATTATCAAAATTAAAGATTTTTTATAGCTTCAATTACTATTAAGGACCCGGTCAAACATCAATGATTAACATGAAACCAAAGCAGAAGTCCATTACTATTTTACAACATTGACCAGATTATAAAACTATTCACCTCTCCATGATTAACATAAGTCAATTCAGTCCCGTCTGGTAATCCTCCTTTCTGAAAAACTGACCAATGAAGCCCCTGATTCCTGGAAACATCAAATGACCAACATCAAGTTGTTGTTCTGCAAGCTAAGATATGAATTTTATGACAAGTAGAGACCAACTTTATGGTTAGCTTTACTCCACTCTTATGTTGTGTGGTAGTCTTTGGTGCAGACGTGGACCTTGGTGACCTGAACCACAAAGAGAAGAAATTAGTAATTTAAGGAATGAGATACCAGCGTTACTGAATTTTTCTGTATCTATCCTTTGCACATGTTCACCAACCTTTTTAGTATCTCCTCTTGTATCTTATTTTGTGACAACTTATTCTTTTTAGCACTGCTGGGAGACTTCACAATTGGCATTGATGACCTGCAAAGTCACATGATATAATCTATCAGTTTGGCATTTTAGCAACATGGTTAGTTTGCACTAAAACTACCGAGTATGGAAAGTATGGTGACTAGAAAAAGTTATCAAAGATTGAGAGGAAGTTTCAAAATATGTTAAGAGTATACATTAAGAAAGTGAACAGAGAAGTAGTTAGCCAAAATAGATACTGACTTTCTTTTTCTCCCTCGTTTACTCTTTTTATCTGGCGTAACTGGCAAGCTGTTTTCTTTTGCCTCTGGGTCCGAACTTGATGGCCTAAAAAAAGAAAATCAGATACAGATATTTTTATTTAAGAGCTAAAAAGCCTGAAAACATAATTGCAAATGTCCAAATACATCAACAAGAAACATCCCAGAACTGACTGAAAATAACAAAGGCGTCCAACATATTTAGGATCGCTACAATATAATCAAATATAGAGCTGCTATGGCTAATATGCTGAAGTTCATTCTTTAAGCTAAAACAGTCTCATACGTTCATTAGATACATACACAATTATGCATATAGATGAGTGATTAAACAAAAGTAGACAGAAAAAACTCCGGCATGTAGAGGCAACCCAAATAAATGTATTCCAACATATAGTTGAACCTTATTATTAGGCATTTAGTATTTAACTAATATAGAACACAAATGATTGATTAACAAGATCTAAATTCCCAAAATCCCTCCTACAATCGGATGGAAACAACAAACGTAGAGTTTTTCTTCCTTATTGAGTATGAGGTAGCGTTTGGTTTATTGCAGGAATAACTATTTTGTCAGTTTCAAGTACAGTTGCCTCAACAATTAAAGAGCAAAGGATAGATATAACTTTTGTTTTTGGGAAACATCAAGTGAATAGTAAAAACAAGAAAGGCATAAGTAAAAGCAATCTGACCTAACTTAAAAATAGGGGTGTTGCATCATCGTCTTCTTCATCATGTCTTTTTACATGAAAGCAAAAACTAAGGACATGGCAGATTTGGCCAGGTGACTTGGGGAAGGTCGAATGGGTGTAATTCTTTAGACAACACTTCACTTAGATTAAAACTATTTGTACCTTATTCGAAATCTGTGACTTTTTTCAAAAGAACCAGCAGGTAAACCCTTATCACACAAAACTACAAATCAGTACATATCATATTGAGATCATCTATGAGGATGTTTGGGAGTAGTGCGTTTTGGACCCAATTATCTTATTATTGCGTTTACAAAACGTAAATAATCAGTTTCTTTTCTGCTTAAATTACACAGTTACCCTTGTAAATGGGTTTGATTCATACGAGTCATCTTGCAATTAATTTTTTTATTATCATGTAACAAAACATAACAAGATATAAAAACTTTACAATTGATCGCATAAGCTGTTGCCGTTGTTGTTGACTTGCTGAATTCCAAGTTTTTCTTGAAGTGTCATTGTTTTAGAAGAAAGCGGCTCAATGAAAGAGACGAAAAACTAGTAAAACCTAAAACATAGAAGTAAATATATATATATATATATATATAAATATAATTGTAACTTTAAAGGCCTGTCTTTTTTCAAGCCCAACATAAATTTAAGCTAACACCAAGTATTTTTTAAAGGCCCATTGCAAATAAAGTATCTTTTATTAAAAGAGTTACCGAAATTAACTTGCAAAAATATAAAGAGAAACAAGTGTTCAAAAAGGATGATAGTTAAAAGTTAAAACAGTCGAAACATATCAAATTTGATGCATTATTAGTTTATTATACGCCAACTTTACATAATTATATGTTAATATAACAATGTCTATTTTAGTCATTTAACATGTTCAAGTATATAATAATCTGATTCGCCAAACACTCAAAAAACTAATTATTTGATTATTGCGATATCAAACAGCATAAACACTATATTTCAGAATCACGTTTTGTAAAAGCTAATTAACCGATTATCCGTTTTCAAAACGCAGTCTATTTTCAATAAGCAATCCCAAACACCCCCTATATCTACTCTTGATCACCCGATTGAAGATGACCTTGACTAGGGAGCCACTGAAGACGTGAAGGCACTGTTGACGGTGAAGATGGAGTAAAATCAGGGGATGGGATGGTGATAAAGGTGACGAAGAGACAATATGCCGTTTCTTTCTCTATATTTTATTTTGGAGTAGCGTAGAAAAGGGTTTGATTTTCTAAAACTCACCCTTTAAGCTGGATTTTGTCAAACCCTCCTGTCACTGGTGTAGTCAAGCCTATATTCCAAAATTAAGCTGGATTTTGTCAAACCCTCCTGTCACTGGTGTAGTCAAGCCTATATCCAGATAACAAACAGCATGTATAGGTATCACATGCATTCCCTCAAACTTCCAACCAGGCACATCCTAGGTTTTTTTTAGAGAACCAGGATCTCGAGGTTTAGCAACTCGCATCTCAAAGATCTATGTTTTGAATAGTTTTTATTGCAGAACCTAGATAATATGACATAAGTTACGACCTAAAGTTCATTTATGGGCCAAAACTGTTCCTGTTATATCATTGTACAATTTGTTCCCCAAAAATCAAGTTCGCTTTATTCTAGTTTGCAATATAGCATATTCTACTAATAATTACCAAGATGCTGAAGACACTCATAAGATTAAAACAGTTAGTGCTATCCAGTAACTCAGCTAAAACCCACACTCAAATGTTTGTTATACATCTTAGAATGCATCAACACCAACATTTTTAGATGTGGAAGATTGACAATTAGAGTTGTTAAGATAGATCAATTAATACTAAAAAGTAACACATATGTATAATGTAAAAATACACTAAAAGTAACACACGTGTACAATGTAAAAATACACGCGTCAAACGGTCCGTACCTAGCTTCCTCACAAGTTGCACTGGGTCCAGCTTGTTTCTGATTCACGCAAGAATCACATATTAACAAATTTTCAGAAGATGCTTCGATTGCGCCTGAAATCATAAAAACAAACTCCTATGATTAGTAAAGATAATGGTCAAAAGTCGAAACAGTAAAACAAATTATTTGGTTTGAACATTGCTCACTATTGCAGTTTGTACACATGAAAGATCCCTTCAAAGGCAATGAACTAATTACAGTCTGAAGAGCTACTTCTTGTGTTTCCAATGCCGATGCTTTACATATTTCAATCACATCGAGAAGACTTTTTCCATTTTCAAGAAAGATGTGCTTTATCGCCTGTGCGTATTTGTTGATTGCATGCATCTCAAATTGAGATGGTGAAATAACCTACCATTGGACAAGTAAAAGAAGTCAAACCCGTCCTTTCAAGCTTATATCTGTTACAGAGAATAAATGCTATATATGATCATATTACATTAAAAGTTATAAATGCTATATAACTCACTTTTTTACCCTCACACGCATTGCAAGAACACAGTATCCCGACACCTTTAATAAGTCCCTGTAGCTTGTCGACCGGTAATAATGTGAAAACACAAATCTCAGTCAACTGTATTATCCGCGTTGCCACCGCCGAGTATATGTGACACCACTTCTGGTGTGTGTTGTCCTCTATATCCGCAGACCTCGCCTATACCAAGCATTCATCTCAAAGACACCCAAAACCGCGGTCCGGCATCTAAGGATTCAATGCACAATAAACGAACCCACGCGTTCAAACAAGAGTGGGCATCTTATAAGTATAGATTTATTCAGTTGACAGGGACCCCTTACAGGATGTTAGTCGAAACTTTCAAAATAGCTCAACCTTACAGAGAAACGAGATGTCTATAATCTAGCTTGCCCTGAAGCCATACTCATTGATGAGTATCCCGATACTTTTAATTGATTCCAATACATAAACATAGATTTCTTCTCTAAAAAAAAACACCAGCATTGATGACGCATTGCATGAAACAAACTCTTCCATTAATTATTGTAACGATACCAAAGGGTTTGCGCTTTTATTACCGTTTAATCATCCACCTATAACCTCATTAAGCTTTCCCATAATCATTAAACGAATTCTAACGAAATGATCATCAACCATCAACAAATGAACTAGTGTAAGGATAGTGGCTTTTCAAAAAAAAATCAAGGGTTCAAACATCACTAGGTACACAAATGGGGGTGGCCTAGTGGTTAGGCCGCGTCATATCCCTCACCAGATAACCTGCGCCCGAGAAAACCTAATCCGTTTTTCTAACTAACTGATCACTATGCATTATTAATTCTAGTGTACCTTATTCGGCAAAATAAGTACATTACCATACAAAACAAACAACTTAATTAATAAAAAAAACAGTATAGGATCAATGAACAAGCATACTACCTCAGCATCGGCCTTATAATAAACACGAAAACCGTCAAGCAATCCAGTCTCAAGAAGCTCCTTACTATTAGTCGGCATCCTACCTAACCCAATCTTCTTCGACATTTTCAGCTCCAACTTCTTCCTAGTCGGAGTCCCCCCTAACTCCTCCACATTCTCCTCCTCCTCCTTCAACGCCGACCTCGTAAACCTCTTCGGTGTCCCGTTCGGTGTCCCGTTCGACGTCCCGCTCTCCACTCGCTTTTTCCTCTTCTTTCCTTTCACATTCTCCTCCGCCACTTCCGCATCCGCTTTTTCGCCTTCCTCACCGGCAACCACCTCCACCGCATCCGCCACTGCCTCCGCCGTTTCTACTTTTTCGGCAACCACTTCCACCGCATCCGCCACGTCATCAGCGGCGGAGACATCGAATTTGACCGATTTAACACGTTTATTCCTTCGATTAACACTAACATCATTGGATCGATCAGTTTTGGAAGATCGAGTCCTACCGATCGAGCAATCGATTCTCGACCTAGCTTCCAATGCAAAAGCTAATTCACGCTTCATAGTATGAAAGAAACAATTAGGGTTTTAAAAAATTAGGGGAAAGTGAAACATGAATCGATTTATATAAAGTTATAAACCCTAAGTTTATAGCATCAGTTTTTTTATATTGATTATTTTTGTTAAGTTTATATTTGAATTGGAATGTGAAAAGATGGAATTAAGGGGATGGGTTGGGTGTGAAGTGAATCTGGAAGGTGTGTTAATTGTAGGTGTTTTTCGATTTTTGTTTGGGTTTTTGAAAGGAGTCAACCAATAAGGTGTAAAGGTTGACTTCTCAAGGTGTATAATGTTTTGTTTTTTTTTTTTGTCAAGTTATTGTTCTTTTTGTCTTCCAAGCTTAAAATTTACTCCTCCGTCTCATATTAATAGTCCTTCTTTTCATTTTGGGTTGTCCTAAAATTATTGTCCCCTTTCAAATATAGTTATGAGTAATGTAGCAAGTTTGTCATATTGCCCCTAATGATACTAGAAATTACAAACTTTATTCAAAACTTTAATTAATTCTATAATGGTAAAACTGTCATTCTGCATAAAAGTAAGAGAGAGAATGCAGTAATGATTATGTTTTCTTAAACTGTGTGTTTTTTGTCGGGGGACAATTAATTTGGGACGGAGGGAGTAATTCAAAAGACAACGAGGTGTTAATACTCGTGCGTTGCATCGGGTTGTTTTTTGAGAAAAATTGAAGTTTTATTTATGTGAAGCATCGTATAACTTCATACATGCGCGTTGCTCATAGGGTGTTTTTTTGTAAAGGGTTACCCCGATAAAGTATATTAAAACCGAAAAAGTTAAGAACAAATGGAATGTGGCTGAAGTACCACATTAACCTCAAGCTAAACAGCTTGATAAACACCTAAAACTAGAGCTTACGACATGCCATAAACTCTTACAACTCTAGAGACAACTAATTGCAACTAGAACACATGACACAACTAAACAAGCTAACCAGCAGCAGCCGTAAAGGATGAACTTCCACCAGCATTAGTGTTATGAATTAAGTTAGCCGATTCATCATGCACATTTTCAACATCTTCTTCTTCATTATTTAAGGCAGAAAAAGAATTAGACATGGAAATATTATCTCTCTTAGACAAATTACTAGTCGTCTTCAACATAGATGACGATTGAGATGTATTACCCACATAAGTAGCTCCCTTCTTTGGTGCAGTTGTAGTCGCCTTTGGCTCATATCTAACATTATGTTTAACTAAAGGACCAGTAAACTGACCACCATTAGTGGACTTAAACTTACATTTCCTCTTCTTTTTTTTACCCACCGTTTGAAAACCATCATTAGTCTTCTCAAGAGTAGGAGTAGCAACATTAGAAGTAGTAACAATAGGAGGATTCATCACTTTTTAGGGCAATAGTCATGAACATGACTAAAAATCTTACATATATCACATCTGGGTGGCCTCCATTCATACTCAACACGGATGGTTTCTTTGGTGAAACCATCTCCAGAAAGAGATGGAATACCAATAGTAACAACATCCACGAGATCAGCCTCTGAATTTATCTTAATTAGACACCGAGCAAAACTACTCCCACCCCACGATTCATTACACATGGAACTTGTGTATGAATCAAGCATAACAGGTTTACCAATGAACGTAGCAATTAGACTAATACCATCCTCTTCAAAAACTTGAATAGGAACATCATGCAATTTAACCCATATCAGAATGCGAGTCAATTCTTCTTTGAGTAATCTAGTATCCATCGACCATTTCTTGATAATGATCGGAGATTTACGAATCAACCAAGGACCACCCTCCAGAACAGCCTCTAAACCAGCCTGGGAATCAAATTTAAAGAAAAAGAAGCCTTTGTAATTCATCATAATCCTTTTCAGCCCATGTTTCACCTAGTTGTTCCTAACATAGTATTCAACCACCGGAAACGCCATTCTCTTTACAATAAAGTAGCCATATAGAGTGTGTTCTAAACGAGTACTAACCTTTTCGACAACTTTACGAGGAATAGAGACGTTAACACCATCAAAAACTAGATCGGCCCCGAAGGTACGAAAGTTGGAATTAACATTAGGTTGATCCTTTGCACTTGCACCCGCAGCTCCAGCATAGGATGTTGACTTGGTATTGATGTCCACAGACTGAACGATAGGGTCATTAGGTATTGTGGATACATCAACATTAAGATTAATTTAATTATCTGCATGCAAAACCTTACAAGGGGTCACGCAAGCATTATTACGATTAGCCTGAATTGAATTACATATAGAACCTAATGCATCCAAGGTTTCCATACGATCATCATTAGTCAACCCAGATAATAACTCATTATGTTTACCAGCTTCAATATCATTAATTAACTTGTGCAAGTCGCCAACAGTTGTTAATGGAACTCCAAAAGTGGCAGCAACATCAATACTATTCAATTCATGGGGCACGCTAATAGTAATAGACGAAGAAACCAAAGGAGAAGAGTTATTCATCATTGGACTACTCCTAAGCTGCGTACCAGCAGCCTTGTTAACTTCATCCTGAAATTTCTTCCCAATAGTTTCAATCGCATTCACAACAGCATCAATGTCAGCAGTAGACATCGTAGACAAAATATCCGCATACTTTCCTTCCTTAATACTCATAGAAAAACATCAATATCACTTTGAGAAGTAAACTTTATCCCAAATAATGTCTCAACATCATGGATTTCCATAATAACAACAACCTGATCGTTGATACTGGTATTACTATCCGATCCCAAACTAGGGTTTTCAAAAACCCTAGATGTCATTCTACGCTGAGAAACATCGGCGTTCCCAGCAGCAAGGCCTTTCATTCGCAGAATACGATCTCCAACCTCCTCCATCTTGCTACCATAACCCTCCATGAACCAGAATGAACACAAACACATGAAAATCAATCAAAACAAAAAGATTTACGCCTATACTTCAAAAACGAAACCCTAGCAACTGTAAGGAGTGAATTAGATGCGCACACAGTAACTAATCGCCAATCATTACTCCAAACACAATAATTAATGTAAACGGATGAAACCCTAAAACGAAAAACACAAACCCTAAATTAAATACTACATAAACCTACAAATAAAACCCTAGATCAAAATAAGATCAATGTTAAAACAATACAAATCAGAAGATTCGATGTAATAGCATGGACGTTATAACGATTAGGATCAAATCAGTAGGAGAGACGATCGATTGAATGAGGGATTATGGTTTTTTTCTTTTTCGCCAAAGAGGATTCCATGGGAGGTTTCAATAAGGCTTGATATTGCTCATAGGGTGTACGTAAGTGTTTAGGGCGTAATATTGGTGTTCGGGTTTTGCACAATGCGATTTGTTTCAAAGTCTGGTGAGGGTCAAAAGTTACATTCCCGAGCGCGATCCTATTTGATTTCGGGTTTCTCTAGTTCGGGAATTTGGGTATGGGTCAATTTGACTATCGATAGGATGTTAAAAGAACCTGTTAGTTTAACTGTTTTAACTAACCATGGTTAAAACAAAACTTAATAAGCTCTAAACTTTGTCTTTAAACCATTGTGTTGTGGGTTGCTTCAAAGTGTTAACCTTGATACATTTTTAATGAGCATTAATCCATGTAGTTTAAGTTGCAATTTTTTAAATATAGCAAGTTTAATAATGATTAAATGCTCTTAACTTTTAAATCATAATAACTCACATTCATACCATGGAACTCATTTAGATTTATACAGTCAAAATACTAGGAGCATCTAAAATGAAAGATAAACTCATAACTTGTTGGCGTTTCATCAAATTACACATACGATAATATACGTATTTGAATTAGTTTTGCTCTTCAAAGTAGCACTAAGAACAAACACACATGCTTCATAATAAAATTAAATCAACAATATTGGATTTGAATTAAATTTTTAAATATCAGTTTTCATACTGCAATATTACAAAGATAAACTAAAATTAAGAAGAAAAAACATAATACATTAAAGTATTTTTAATCTATTAAATATGTATGTCATACACGCAAACAATATTAACATAAATAATGTTTCATATATACACAAAACTTCCACGTCATTGAATTAGTCCAATTGAAGAAAAAAACGTTTTAAGTGGCACAATGAAAAATTCATTTAACTTTACTTTATTTTGTACGTATAATGCATAAGATTTTTTGGCTTGCTACAATATGATATACACAATTTTCATTTACATAGTTGTAAGAGACATAAAACCAAGTCAAAGGTTACATATGCACCATAAGTATAATGCTTGTATAGAATCTTCATGTGCACAACTAAATTAAAAGAGAGAATATTGTTGCCACTTACGACATAGTTGTAGGATGATACAATGTTCTGTGTATATTGATTATGAAACCATATAAAGTGTCGAGTATAAATACAAGTAATACAAAGATAACCCTAAGCCCAACATGGGCCGAGCCTACAAACATAAGCCTGCTAACACTCTCCCTCACAGTTGGAGCGGGAGTACAACGAACACTCAAACTGTCACGAAACTCATCAAATAATGCCGAAGGTAAGCCCTTAGTGAAGATATCCGCATACTGAAACCGAGAAGGAACATGTAAAACGCGAACCTGCCCAGTAGCAACCAAATCCCGAACAAAATGAATATCAATCTCTATGTGCTTGGTACGCTGATGTTGAACCGGATTAGAAGACAAGTACACAACACTCACATTATCACAATACACAATAGTGGCGGAAGATAAAGGAGTATGAAGCTCACGAAGTAAATTCCGGATCCAACATGTCTCAGCAACAGCATTGGCAACACCATGATACTCAGCCTCAGCACTGGAACGAGAAAGCATCGGCTGACGCTTAGGGGACCATGAAAGTAAGTTGTTGCCAAGAAAAATACAATACCCCGAAGTAGACCGTCTTGTAGTCGGGCAACCAGCCCAATCAGCATCCGAATAAGCAATCAAGGAGTCAGTAGTAGATGAAAATAGCTGTAAACCATAGTCCAAAGTCCCCTGAACATACCGCAAAATCCGCTTGAGAGCAGAGAAATGAGGCTCCCGTGGATCATGCATATAAAGACAAACCTGCTGCACAGCATACGTAATATCAGGTCTAGTGAATGTGAGATACTGAAGAGAACCTGCTAAACTCCGGTATAAGGTAGGATCAACAACCGGAGTACCACCATCCCCTAACTTGGACTCAGTATCAACAGGAGTCTGAGAAGAATTACAACCAACCATATGAGCAAGCTCTAAAATCTCCATAGCATACTTACGCTGTGACAGAAACATACCAGAAGAGTCACGCGTAACTGAAATACCCAAAAAATAATTAAGTGCACCCAAATCTGTCATTGAAAACTCGCGATGTAAAGAAGCTATAATCTGCTGTAGCAAACGATCAGATGAAGCAGTGAGAACAATGTCATCCACATAAAGTAACAAAAACGCTGTATCATCACCCTGTCTGTAAATAAATAAAGAGGAGTCACAACGACTAGGAGTAAATCCAACAGTAGTAATGTAAGCAGCAAACCGCTGAAACCAGGCGCGAGGTGCCTGCTTAAGACCATAGAGAGATCGCTGCAATAAACAAACATAATCTGGATGCTCAGGGTCCCGAAAACCGGGAGGCTGATGCATATAAACAGTCTCAGCTAAGTCACCATGTAAAAAAGCATTCTTGACATCAAGCTGATGAACAAGCCAATGTCGAGAAATAGCTAAACTAAGAACAGTTCGAATAGTGCCCAGCTTAACAACCGGACTAAAAGTCTCATCAACATCAACACCCTCAACCTGCGTGATACCATTGGCAACAAGACGTGCCTTATATGGACTAAGAGTGCCATCAGCCAAAAACTTATGGCGAAATAACCACATACAACGAACAATATTGGCACCCTCCGGCCGAGGTACACTAGTCCAAGTTTTATTTTTAATAAGTGCATTATACTCGTCAAACATAGCATTTCGCCAATTGGGATCATTAAACGCTTCTTTATAAGACCGAGGTAAGGGAGAGATAGTAGACACATGACCAGCGTAACGAGGATTAGGACGAGTAGTCCCGATACGAGAACGTGTGACCATGGGATGAATTGACACAGTTGGTGGATCATTAGGAGTCGTAGTGGATGAAGAGGTAACCGGATCAACAAGATGATCTAAAATCCCATAACCATGACATAGATGGGAAAAGTAATACACCCACGAGGAATAATTCATCGCATCGACATCAAGTTTTTCAGGAACAAAAGTGGTTAAATGATTCATAGCCATGAGTTTATCCGATAAGGTAAGTGCCGGTGTGGGGGGTGGGTTGTCGTTTGTCATGTTTGATCGTCGAACAGTGGGTAGTATGTAGGTTCTGTAGTTTTTAGGGTTTGTAGATTTTACGGCTCAAAACCCTCGTGATACCATGTAGGAAAGGGTTTAGAGATATAATTTGTGTCTTGTATTCCTCAAAACAATTGATACAATATATAGGAGTGTACGGACTATTCTAGAATACAGGCTTGAGCCCAATACATAATGACTATTAAATTCAAAAGCCCAAAGCCCAAACCAAGAGCCTAAGTACCTAGCCCATTACTCTTTTATAAAACAACAAGGACCTAAATTGCCATTTTCTAAACTTCTTTTACACTATACTTTAGAGATAACAAAGAGAGGGGCTCATTGTGTAATTAACCTTAAGTTCAAACTGAATTTTTACCTTATTCAGTTAAAACAAAATGGCGCCAAATTCCCCAAGCACTATTCACCGTCTTCTTTGTTTCACCATGGGTCAAACTCAGAGGGCTTTTCACAATTAAAGGGTGCTTAAGTCAATTCAAGTGAAGTACAAAGAAATGGCAGGGACAAATGGGTCAAATCAAAGCATCTCATTGGTTCACTCAAGCTCAGGCCACGTCAGCTATGGAGAAAGCACACAAGGATGTGGGTTTTGCTCTCAAATCACTCACATAAGTAGCACAAGCTGTCACAATCAAAGAATGACAGCTTGGCAATCCTCTAGTGTCCACAAATGATCTAACGGCCAAAACTAGTGATCCAATCATTGAAGGAATTGAAGGGCTATGATTTAAAGGAGTGTAGAGTAAGGCAAGAGGCTAGAAGGATCCAGGGCTGGCTATAAAAAGGCCCTCATTCCTCACACACAGGGACGGAGAATTTTAGTAGCTTATTGTAGTTTTAATTGCTTATTGTAATTTTCTATTTTTAAAAAAGCTTTTCTAGTGTAATTTCCCTTCATTATTGTAATCAACAGCTTCTCTGAATATAAATCAAGTTTGTTTTAATCTTGTCTTTAAATCTTTGATGATCTAAATGTCTTAAAATAGTCAATAAGCTCTCAATAAGTTTTTTTTAGCTCACTTAAGTCTATAAGCTTAGGTTTGAGTTTAAAATTGTCTTAATTATACTTAAATTCAATAAATCAGCCTAAGTTCTATTTACCTTTGGATTTGAATTCATGAGCTTATTTAGAAGAGAGATCAGTAAGGGAAGGATCTCTATGGACTTTGTGGTATATCCTATATCATAACACGGGGTCGATTCTTGGATCGGGCTAGTTTCTAGAGAGAGAAACACTAGAGAGAAT